>VXBQ01011160.1:873590-999295 GCA_013400175.1 Phainopepla nitens | reverse complement strand
CTGCCAGTGTCGAAAGGCTGTTCGAGCCCAGCCCTTTTCCAGAGGTCTTCTCCTGCTCCCCTCCCTGCCTGATTCCACGCGCGGAGACAGCGGGGAATCTGGGCAAGGGGGGATCGCCCGTCCCTCCTGCTGGCAGCTGTTTCCAAAAGCAGTGGAAGTCACTAAGCGATGAGCGGGCTTGTCTGGGGCTAGCACACGCTCCGAGCTAAAAAGTGGCTCTTCCCAAGTCCCTCAGCCGGAGCATGCCCTTGGTATTTTAAAGTGCCCCTTAAAATAGGTACTTGGGAAATTACCGATTAAAAAAATTAAAAACCGTGCCATTCGACCTTTTCGAAGGTATGGTGTTGGGAAACACAGGCTGTGAACTCACAGCTCAGAACTCTAAGCACTGTGCCTTTATGTGTGGCTACTGGAGCTTGTGTCAGTTCTTGGTTTTGTATGGTTAACTTAACCAGCAGTGCTGCAACTTGTTTAATAATTTTAATCACTTTCCCCCTGCTTGCTTTCTAGCTGCATTTTGAAATAAGAAAAGAATGATGTTTCTACTTTACTCAAATGTGGCCTGTGATTCAACCCCGTGTTCCACTTGGGCAGTGCAGTGGTTTAGGGTGCAGTATCATAACAGCTGTTACAGTAGAAGCTTTTAATGCTGGTACAGCTGTAATTGCAAAACTGTTTTAGTGGTGTTGGAAAATGACATTGAATGACAGACTGCCGCTCCAAGCAGATCCATCTAAAGCAAGCAGTGGACAAATGAAATGGTAGCTAAATAACTTTGACATTCAGAGATAAGGACAGCAGGGACTATATGTTTCAACAGGTAAATAAATATACAGTATTAATACTGCCAGGAAAGAAGAAAGCCACCAGAAAGCCAAAGTTTTAAAAATGGTAAAAATTAATACCATGCAAAGTAAAACCAAATGCTTGAGGGATAGCGATCTGCCAAAAATGTGGGAAATTTAACTGTTGGAAGAAAAAAATTACTTTTATCCGAGGTATTCTTCTCTGCTTCTTTATTGCAGGAGGAAAAAAAACCACGTCTGCTGCTAATTATGACAAGGTTGTGGATTTTCATCCTTGTATGGGCCATTCACTTAAAGGATGGACTCGATGATCCTTGTGGATTCCTTCTGACTCAGAATATTCTGTGATTATCTGTTTTTGCCAGAATATGCAAATAGTGGGCAGCCATCCAGTATAGTGTACCACAAAGAAGTGGTGGCAAAAATGTGCTACCGGGATCACTGGGGCTCTGAGGAGTAAATAAAACTGCTCAACAGACTGGTTCAGGTGCTACCAAATGCTCTTCTCAGATCTTATTGTGTCAAGTAGCCAGTGGCTGGCTGTGCTGAGCAATAGGAAATCGACAGGAAAAAGTCTCATAAATGGCCGAAAAAAAAATCACTGAATTATTTGGCTGCTTTCTCTCATTTGGAGAGCACAGATGGGTATGAAAATCATTTGTTATTTTCCAACACTTCTGAAGTACTAAAGATATCATGTCAGGGGAAAAAAAAAAAGTGCTAGAGGTGTCTGCGCCAGTAGACACAATTGTAGGTGATGTCAAAATGTTTAATGCAGCGTCTCTATACTGCAGTGTACATGACATCTGGGAGAGTGAATGAACAGTTTTTCACAGGAG
This sequence comes from Phainopepla nitens, assembly GCA_013400175.1. NCBI lineage: Eukaryota > Metazoa > Chordata > Aves > Passeriformes > Bombycillidae > Phainopepla > Phainopepla nitens. Next base: position 997,650 of record VXBQ01011160.1, on the reverse strand, counting down.
GGCTCAAGAAAAGATGGGTTTTCATGGCTTGAGTGGGAAGCTGGGAAGTGTTTGATTCACTGTTAAATTACCTTGCAGATACAGATTTTATTATAACTTTTACACAAACACGAATCCCAAACCAGGTTTTGGTGTGTCCGGTGTTGCCTTTGTAAAGAAGCCAGCTCTGTAAATCGGGAGTGCCCAGCTGCAGCTCCAGGGCTGGGGCCGAGTGTCCCTCAGCCAGGCAGCTCTACTGCAATCCCTCCCAATGCCTGGCTGGGAACCTCTGGGGTGAGGGGTCACTTGGGTGCCTCGGGAGCCACTGCTTCCAGAGAAGCAGGAGCTGGTTGGTAGGAGAGGCTGCAGCAGCTCCTAACCAGTTATCAGGGTATTTCCTTGGCTGCAGTTTCCCGTTTGCCACATGTTGCTGCCAAGCTGCTGAACTCTGGCTTACTAAAGCCTGCACAGCCAGGGAGCTGCCAACCTGTTCTCCAGCATCCACTCCACTCTTGCAGCTTGCAGACGGTTTAGAGGGAGATATTTTTCAACTGGGGCCTCAGTGATAACAAACACCAGAGTGCCATGGCTTGCACATTAATACCCAAATGCAAATGCTTCCCGTCAGGGCACCCACTAGGCAACTTCATAATCCCACCAGCCACTAACACTTCCACCTTCTTCATACTGTACTAGATATCTTGCTCACCTCTGCCCCAGGGAGCAATAATTTATCTGTACTGCTCCACTTTCCCAACAAACTTTGTTACTGGCAGCAGAGTACTTTCCCTTTACACCCTTCTTCTTTTCCTTCTCTGCCTCTACAAAATGCTCCTACTCTACTTTTTTTTTTTTTCTTTCCGAACTAAAGAAAACCAAATTATAAACCTAAGGTAAAAAATCATGGTCTAATCACAAAAGATAGATAATGGGTGGGAGACAAAACAGAAAGTCAAACTCATTTTCCCAAGGATAGCAATAGAGCCAGGAAAAGAAAGCGGGTCTCCTGGGAACACATCAGACTACAGCCACCTGGGTTGAACTGGCTGCAGGAGCACCCAGCTTTCCTGGCCTGACCTTGGAGCAGAGCAGCAGCAGCTGCAGCCACTGTTTTATTCCAGCAGCAGCTGTGCAGTCACCGAGGGGCACAGTGAGCACTGAGACCTCGCTGGCAGCTAGTCAGCACTGGGCTCTGGCTTCCCGTGTGGAGGATGGAAAGATGTTAGGGCTTGGACACAGGATTCATAGAGAAAGTATTATTAGAAAGGTCACTTAGTACCGGAAGTGATGATGCTAAATGGTTGTGGTCATTGCTTTTGATAACAGCCTCTATTTGGCTTCTCATGAGGAATGAGCAACACTTCTCTGNATGGTGTGGAATGCTGTGTTTACACTGGGGCCCGGTTCTCCTGCCCCGCTTAAGGAGTGAAGTGAGTCACAAATGTTCAGCTGGGAGATTGCCACAGATTGTATCCTGCGGGCAAAGGTTTGCTCGGCAAGGTTGGCTGCCTGCTGTTCAGGGGAGCAATGTGCGGCGCTTAGGTGCAATAAAGCTGATATATTAACACCTGGTTTATGATCAATGCTTAGATGTCTGCTGTGTTCAATCGACACTCCTGTGTTTAACATGAGCCTGAAAAGGTCAGAGTCCACCAAGCCCTTCCTTCAGCTCACCAGCGTTTAAAAAGCAACTTGTGGCTGTCAGGCAAGAAGAAAGGAGAGGTCACCAGAGCACATGGCCCTTCTGATGGGACTGTGCCCTTGCTGGCACAGAGCAGGCTGTTGGAGTAGAGAGGCTGGGGGTCAGCTTTTGTTACAGCTGCCCTGTGCCTTCTGATCCTTCCTCTGACTCGTTTTCTGCACTTCCTTCAGCTGAAGAGCTGCTCTCCCTTTGTGTGTGTGTGTTTGGGTAGGCTGAGCTGTTGCTGTTACAATCCCTGCTGCCATTAGCAAACACATTTCTTCTTGTTTGTCACATGGACTTAAAACTTCCAAAGCACTTTTGTGGGACTCCTATGTCATTTTGAAGATCATTTGTTTTATACAGAAATTCCGTGAGATATTTTGATCCTCAATAAGCAAGGCAGGAATAATTTTTCATGCTTAGACATGAACAACAGGTTGCCCCCTGTATTCCAAAGTAAAGAAGTGGGCAGGAATTAAGTGAAGAGACTAAAGTCTTTGAGATTTATGTTCAAGCACTTGTACTCATGATCACATAGGGCAGAGAACTTCTGTATTGTCTCTTTATGTTGCTTGAAATGAAGCATGTTTTCTAAAGAACTAGATTAAAAAAATTCAGGCTTGAAGATATTTTAATGTTTAATTACCCAAGAAGAGATGCCTGTGGGAGATTAAAAATATCCCCAAAGGATAATAATTCTGAATGCAGAGTAAGTTTCTGAGATTCAGCAGTTAGTTAATTCTTACCATGTGCTGCTTTTATTCTGTGAGTCTCTGAGATCACGTGCCTACATATTCTGTTCCCTCCTTCTCAGGGGATTCCCACTGTTTAGACAAGCAGCTCATGCTCATTCGGGGGAAAAATGAATTCCACTGCCCCTAAAGAAATGAGCAAGGACAGTTGCTTTCCTTGAAGAATTTTTCTGTTTCAGTTTTGCCCAGAGGGACATCCTGCAACATTTTAAGCTCAATGCAGTAGTTATTAGTGCATAAAATTACTGAAATTTAGACTTTTGCAGAGGAGAGGACATATAGAAATGAGAAAGGAGGATTTTGGTATCATCAGCTGCAGAAAAAGTAGGAGATGATAGTCTATGAGTACTGAGAGAGTGTCATGAGAGTGAGAGTAAGGACAGATTTCATATTCATTGATATATAGGGGAAAGAGGAGCTATGTGGAAAACAGAATATTTTAAGCAAGACTAGTAGACAAGAAAAAAGACAAAAATAGTCTGAGGGAAATAAATAGTAATGATACCACTGGGAAAAGAGATTTGGGCAAATAGAATCACTGTTGTCTAAGGTGATTGGTGGTTCATCTAGCAAACAATGCAGAAAAGGCAGAACAGAATATTTTTCTAATACTATTTCTGTCAAGTAGAAGAATCCCATATTGAGATTGTTTTGAAACCGCCAATTTATCCTCCCCATTATTACACAACTGACGTTATTTTCATTATTGTGTTTCTTCAAATAATTTCGTTGACTTTTTAAAAAAGTTATTTTTTTAAGGCTCATATCTAAAATGTTTTAGCAGTAATGATGTTTGGATGAACATGTCAGAGATTTACAGCCAGAATCTCTCACCCTCTAAATGATCCCCATGTGATGTTATCTTTCTAGGACAAGTGTCATCAATATTCTTTTTCTTAAGAGGTTATGCCTGGGCGTTAATAGCGGTTTTGCTTGAATATTGATTTATCCCGCTACCTTGTTATCTAAGCAGAGTCTAATACAAAGTAATTCTGACCTTCTTTTCTCTATTCACCCAGCTTTCCTTGCCTTCTTTATGATTCTAACAGCAGTTGCAGTTATTTTGCAGCAGTAAGCTGTGTAACTCGCAGGACTCATCCAGCAGAGAATTCAGTTTCTCAGTGTACAGGTGCAGGCTCTTAAATGAAATTCATCATCAGGTTGGGAGTATTGTAGTTTGCTAGTATCCTTGGCAGTAGGATATTCTGGCTGCAGCTAACATATTTAAAAACACAAAGTTCTAATTTTAAGTGGGTGTAATGAACCAATAAGGAATGAAAGTGAGAAGATAGTTGTTGATAAACTTATATACAATACAGAGGTTCACAAGCAATTTTGAGAAAAGCTCAAAAAGAACAAGGTTGAACATTGCAAGGACATGAATTGATCATTCTAGTACAGGTTAAAAATTTATTTTAATGTTACTACGATTCTGATGCACATGTAGGTCATCCTGGATGTCCTATTGCTCAGGTGGTGGAAAGGCATTTGGCTTTCAGCCTTTTGCCTCACAGCTTACTCAGGATCTGTGGTATTTTCTGTAACCACATACTTGAGTGTGTGGCATTGGCTTTCTGCTGTAGCTGAGTTTTAGCTAAAATTAAACTGTCTTCAGACTAGTAAACAAATCTTAATTCTCTCTGCTTGTCTGGTATCTGTATCGTAAAAAATCTTGTACCATATATGTACCATCCGTCTTATCCTGTCCTTCCATTTTATTCTCCCCATTTTCATTTGTGATCCTTCAGATTTCCTCACCTGCTTTGAACAGTCCTCTTTTTCTGGTCTGTGGTGTGGGCTCTGGGCTGTTCCTTTTTCCAGTGGCACGTACACCCTCATGCTTACATATTCCTGCTGCACTGTTCTGTCCCCGATTCCCATTCAGAAAAGATGAATTCCAAGAGCTGTTGAGGCTCTTGGTTCTGAAAATGAACCCGCAGGTTCCAAGAAAACTCTGCCAAGCTACTTTCCAGACTGGAGTCTGCATTCTATAAACAAAGCTTTGGAAAATGTTGAATTCTAGTTTCTATCAAATATGTATCCAGTTTCATAAAGTAGCCTGATTTACAAAGCTGTCATAAGAAAGGCCAGGGTTGCCTCTAATGGCTTTGAGACTTTTGCCCTGAGGATGGGAGGCTGCAGGAATTATTTTAACTTCATTCTTTATATCTTAGTTTTATGCTTTTGAAAATGGTAGGTCTGTTTTTACTTTCCAAAGGAAAACACACAAGTTCAGGAATGTGATTTTTTTAGATGCCTTCAGCCTGATGCATGAATATAGCAAAGCTGTATAATAGGTAAAATGGGGTTATAAGCAGAAATTTGACCTTGACTGAAGGCAGTAGTACTTACATACTAGTTTTGTAGGTTTACAGGGACATTGCTGAAGTCATATTAATAAATTTCCTAGGACTGAGATTTGTAAAAAGCTGTAAAATGAAAAGAAGATGCTGTTCAATTTAAATAATTCTCTTAGGTGACATAGCTGTGAGATAACATGTAAATCCTAAATTAAAATTGCTCTGTGGTATGTCATTTCATTGTCTAAGCAGACCTGACAGAGTAAGGTTAAAAGCCATGATTAATAACGTATATTAAATTAGCTTTGAAACATATCCATTTTGATAGTTTATCTTTGGACAGCATGTGTCTTAAGAAAAAAAACAACCAGTTGTGGCATTTTCGTCCAAACCTGCCTCCTTTTAGTTTTTTTCTTTATGAAAACATCCTAAAAGGCTAACACTTTATTTTAAATTGATTTACTTTCTTTTATTATTTTTCAAATATCAAAGCAGAAATGTTTTACTGGTATAAATATCAATTTGTGGACTTTATTCTGCAAGGTGTCCTCAAGAACAGATCTGCCGTACTCAGGCCAGTGGATTCTCTGCTTGGCAAAGGTAAGAGCAGCTCTTCACCTCTGCTGGTTTCCACAGCTCCACTGGCCCCATGGCTATTGACAGCTTGACGAAGAACCCCAGCCCGTGATCCATCCTGCAAGCAGCCAGCACCAAACCTACTCTGAGATCCCTCTCAGCCAGAGGCAGCTCCTTGGATTCTAGGCTGATGCCAGCCAGTGGACAGAATGATTCATGCTGCCTGAAGATTAGTGCCTGAAAAGTCTTGCATCTCTCTCCCTTGACTGTAACAACCAGTTTGTACTTGGCACTTAACTTTCCATGGGCAAAGTGAAGTGTGGAGAGCCCTCCCTCCTTTTTATGTTCCACAGTTATGGATAATGGATGTGAGTACTGGGAGAAATGTGTGCATGCCCAGTGCGAGCAGCCGCAGGAAGTTGTGAGCTCTCTGCTAAGTAGATTAGAGACTGTAACCACGTCCTGGAGTTCTGTAAACTTCTTACTCAGTTCTTATTCCGCAGAGCTCTCTGTGAAACATTTCCACTTAGTCACTGACTATTCAGCACAAATGATTGATCAGAAACATTCCTCTAATGCAAATCAGCCTTATCGTGTTTAAACACAAATATAACTTCTGCCATCCAGGATGTTATGCATACTGGGAGTGGGAGGGATGCAAACAGCTGGAAACATTCCCTGTTTACTGAATCCACATTGCTATAGTGCTGCTTTGCACAGTTGGAGAATTGCTGTGCAGAAGGAACAGTTCACGAGGAGTTTAAAATTGTTTGGCCTTAAGAGCACATGATTTGCTTTTCATTTCATGCTTTGATTTCAGTCCTCTGTTTGGGCTAAAAATAAGGAGACGGAAATGTTGAGTATACTGGCATTTTATTTATTCCACTAATTTCACTGCCATCTTATAGTAGAGAATACCTTCTCACCAAATACTTGTTTCACATTTCAGAGATTTCTTTCGTGCTGCTGGGAGATGTATTTTCTGTCTTTGAAAGTACCATAAAAGTACAGTGAACTGACTCAAGCTGACTCATGGATGGAGCAGATGATGCTTACAGCTCAGCTGATTCTGGATAGCATTGCAGGTTATTTATACAACATGTTTAAGGCTTTCAAGTGACTTGTTTGCTCTTCCTCATTTAAATTTTAATTTCATACCGGGCAGGCCTCGGGTATTTATGTAACAATTTTATCTGCGATGCCTCATCCTTTTACTGGAGGTAAACGGAATACAAGTGGTGTAATTTTTGTTTGGAGGGTTTTTTATTTTCTGTTGGAAAGGATGGGACTGAAGTGAAAATGAAGGTTGTCATTCTTGTTGTTTGGACATTTTTGCTTTAGTCATACTCTCAGCCTTGACTTCTAAGTGCAAACAGGAACTTGAGTCACTTGTGGGAAAAGGTGCAGACTTGATTGTGACACTTCACCTGCAGCGGAAGGTTTATTATTCAGTTGCTGAAGTAAAACCAAATGACACAGCACTGATAAATCCATATACTAAACTACTTGTATCACCTTACTCTCTTTATCTTACTGGACTTACTGTCTTAAGAGCACTGTGGTATTTCTGGAAATAAGCTCTTTTTCTGGGATACAGAAAAGGGAACTAATTTAAAAAGTATATTTTTTTTTCACTAGGTCATTTTAATAATTTTTTTCTTTTCACAGAAGTCTTTGAATCACCTAGTAAAAGAAATACTCTGTTATGAGAATTTATTTTTTAAATTCTAAAAGAAAATCCCAGGATGGTTGTATTAAATGTCTTGCTGTTTGACAGAGATCTCATCCACCAGCTACACAATATACAGTTAATTTCATATAGGAGTTCATTGACAGTTTTCTCACATGGCACTCTCATGTGGTATTTAGGATTTCATATCCTTAGGTGGTAGAGTGTCCCCTCAATGATACAGAGTGCTTTCCTGGCTGAGCAAGGAATGTGAATTCTGGAGTCTGGCTCCTTAAACTTTAGATGTCACCCTCTGTCATCTTCCTTTCTTTCCAGTACTGGTAAATAAAAGACAAAAATTTTTGTGATTACATTTCTTGAAGTGAGGGAAAAGAGCTGGATTAATTATTGTGTATGTGGAATCTGAATCCTGATCCATTTATGTCTGTACACATATATGCATACACATAGATGCATATACATGTGTGTATATGTGATTTGTAAATGTTTTTCTCTTCTGCACTAAAAATCTTTTTTTAAACTGTATCGGTGTGGTAGCTCTCTATACTATCTGGTTTTAATACTGATTCAGAACATTTAAATGACTCATCTAGATGAAGTAGCTATTTACTGATTTCTTAAAACTGTGTGGGCTAACTCATATGGACTAAATTCAGGAAAAAATGAACTCTTTAGCAGTGTTATTACAATATTCTTTGAGAAGAGTAACAAGTTTCATATTAGCATTTAAGTTCCCGTGTTTCATACCCCCACTGGTGTACCTATTTGTTCTAGAAATAAGTAAGATTTGTTGCTTTTTATTTTGGATAGGTAATTGCTCTAACTTGTGCTGCTGTATGACCCTGAGATACCGCTGCTGCTCATGATTTTTGTAGGGAAAACATGAACCTTAGTGAGCATGTGAGTTCATGAGAAACTAGAGAAGCCTCTTCTGCTAAGTGCCTGTATCTTTATGGTTTCCTTGCTTATTAAATGAGCTATGGTATAATTTCAATTTTATATCAAAATTTATTGTGCAACTAAACTGTTCTTCGCTTCTCCTGTGGGGTGTTTGGGCAGCAGCATGCAGACTGCAGTACTTATGATTGCTGCACCCTGTTCCTGAAAGCATGAAGGATGATGCTGAGCTGCTGGCATGGCTCAGCAGCCCTGGGCTTATGCCATTTGCTTCATGTTAGATTTGAGTTATCTCAGCGAGGAAATGTCCCATGGCAACTGCCAAAGCTTTTTGTTTCACAACCCTTTTTTCTACTGATGCCCCAAGTCCCCACCCCAGGTCAACCTCTCCACGAACCCTCATCTCAGGCTGCTGCTGTCAGCCTTGGTGCTGCTCTAAACATTTTGTCTGTTCTTGAGTGTTTTTCCAGATGCTCAGCTGCTGCAGTACTTTTGGCTACTGGTGCTGCTGGCCAGCTCCAGTTCAAAATACATTCTTCTGTTAAAAATATTCCTCAGGCAACCAAAAATATTCACTTCTAATCTCTTTCTGCATTTGCTAGAGATCCACTAATGGAGTCCAAACACTTTAGGGTACACATAGATACGCCTGTTTCTAGTGATGTGATGAAAAACCTTTCATGTTTCTGTGTTAACTGGGCTAAAAAATGAGCCAGTAGTGTAAAAATATAATTTGGCTGTGCAAAATTGAGATAATGCATATGTACTACTTTCTAATATACTACCACCCACTTGAAATTGTTATTCAAACGTGCAAACTGGGTAACCCAAAAGAACAGCCTGGCCACCTGCTCTCTGTGGCTTTCTTATTCTGTTGTTCCACCATCCTTTGAAAATTATTTTGTTGAAGACACTTTCGCGAGCTGGCTGGCTGTTTTCCTGGAAAATAGCTTCTGAATAAATAATAGGATGTGGTGGAAACTCCATGGAAACTGTGGGGTTGTCAGCTCTGTTTCCAGCTGTTGTCCTCATCCACATCTCCATTGTAACCAGTGGATGTATTAAAGTGTAAATCTTGTGGTTTCCTCCTTGACAGACTTCCAAGTCTTTTCCTTCACATTTCTACTGTGTGGAAAATTTTCATTAGATTTTTTAGAAGTCCACAAACTTTATCCAGAAGGGATGACCATCAGTAATTACCAATCTGGTTGTAATACTTTGGTAAATCTGCTAATCTAGAGTCCATTTGCGTCATAGACTCACTTAAATTGCAAACTAAAAAGGGAAATAAATAAAAATCAAACATGATTTTGATTTTTGCAAGATATCCCTTGCAGCTCTTTTTGCAAATGATGGGCTCATTTTATTCTGAGCTCCTAAATCTACAGTTGCCTGTGAGGTTTGGTATCTTAGTCAGAGTATATATTTGATATAATACCTATATAAAGAAAAAATAAAAAAGAGAAATGTGAGTACTTTAGAATAGTTCTATTTCACATAACAAACCTGATTTTTTTCCTACAACCTTAAGTACATTATTCTGTGTTGTATGTTGAGTTTCTATTTTCGTAAAATAGAACTAATTTCTTATTTTTTATGTTCTTCAGTTCTATAGAAAGTGAGAGAAAATAATACCCTGAAGGTCCTGGCAGAGGCTTCTGAAGATAGAAACTGTACAATAGGTGTGGTGTGCTTTTCCTCTGGGTAATGATTCTGCAAGGCAGGGCAGTGTTGCTTCATGTGGGATTGTCTCATTTTAAGACTGTTAAGAGTGGTTGCATTATGATTTCTTTTCCCACTAAATATTGCCAACATATTTTTAAAATGGGATTTCATTAAAACAGGTCAGACTTTGTCTCACACAAATAATTAGGAAAAAAAGGCAACAACTTTTTGAAGAAAATTAAAAGTACTTGAATTTAGTATACAAAAACAGTAATCTTCCACTGGAGAGTAGGGAAAAGGCATGGCTGGCATGGACTGTCCTCTTGTCTCTTGTTTTCTTGAGCAAGAAGAATGGAAAGATGTTTCTCCCATAGTTTTCTAATAAAAATATGGAAGAAAATTGAAATAGTGCCAACAGACCTGAAACTCTAGTATTCTTCATTGCTGCATTAAATTGAGTCCAGTAATGGAGAAATGTACCTCAGGGCTAAGCACCAACTGAGTTTACTGCAACTTATTAAACAGAAGACTTTCCATTTGCAATGCTTCTATATTAAAAAAAAAAAAAAAAAAAAAGCAGCTTTTTTCCCCATCTTAGTCTGAAAACATCTTTGTGAGCCAGATGTTGCTGGACCTGCCTGTCCCCCGGCTCAGAGCTGTACCTGGTCACAGGGGTATAAAGTTGTGCTGCCTCCGGTGTTGTCCGGCCCACACCCGCTGGGCTTCCTCAGAACCTCCCCCTCTGCTGGAGGTCTGCCAAGTAAGAGATGTTCCAGAGAGACCTTTTCATGTTCAGCAATGCAGATTGTTTTTTGACAAAACTTGGTTGCAGAAGTCATCTATAAATAGCTCTGTCTTGCCTTTGGCTATGGCACCAAGCATGGAGATAGGAGATACTATCTTTCAGTGTGACCTTGGACTCGTTTTAGCTTAAATAATAATTTTAATGGAGCTTGTAAGAAGAGTTTCACTTTTCTGACTCTTCATAAAATTTGTGGTGCGGGTATCAGCTTGCTGGAACTTGCTAGCATCCTTTCCCTGGCAGGAGTAGGAACAGGAGCTGTGACCCTGGGCCAGATGGCTCTGGAGCAGGACTTTGAGGGAAGTGACAGTGCCTGCTTGCTGTGGTTCTTCCCAAGGCTATTGATCTTTGCTGGGACACTAAATACATCAAGTGGCTGTGATCATTCTTACTTTTTTAGCGTTCAGGGTGTACAAGCCTTACTGAAGCTCTTCTGCTATTGAGCAATAAAGTATTCCCTCTTCCTGTAGACTTGCTTCCAGATGCATTTTCTGCTGCTTACCATGACATCAGCTGATATTGGAGCCTTTGTGTCTGTGAGGGTATTTGACAGATTTCTCTCCTCTGCACATTTTTATAGGCACTTAAATTGCTGCAGAAATTTCTGTCTCTCTGCTGAGTTTTTTTTTTTTTTTTCAATCTATATAAGAAAATTAAACAGTCTAAATTGGCAGAATTTGGTTAGCAAATGGAGGGAGGAGGATTTATCTCTACAAGTATTCGAAGGACACTAACATCAAGGAAGGAGAGGAATTTATTTGGAGTATCCAAGACCTTATACTAGGCTCAAGAATAACTAAAACCAGAGCAAAAATGTATTTTTGGACAAGTACAAGGAAAAAACCTCCAAAGCTTACTGCTTTGTGGAAAAGACTCCGGAAATAAAACCCTTTTGTCTCATCATTTATAAAGTTCTTTGGAATTCTGCGGATAGAAGCATGCAGTAGAAGGATGGAAAAGGTGACCCGAGAGTCACGATTGAAGTTGTCTAGGAAGAAACAAATTTGTTATTGGTGTCATTTATTTGATGGCAGTCTACAGACAGAAAATAAGACTAAAGGGAAAGGCTCACCCATGCCCTGAGGGAATTGTAGACTAAAGCTCTGATCTGCAGTTGGGTCTGTAGAGATGAACCCTAGAGACATGGGCCTGTGGAATTCCAGTGCCTGGAGGGCTCTGCAGAGCCACATATCTGCCTGCAGAGTATGATCTGTGTCAAGAGACCAGCTTCAGCTTGTATCTACTGAGTGTGCAGGTAGCACCATCCTGGGTGTTCAGCTGTTTGATCTGGAGCTCTGGGAGACTTAATTGCTGCTGAAGATCACCCCTCTGCTTCATCTTTCCCATTCAATGTCTTTGTCCTGTTCTAAAAGTGGCAGAGATGCCTCTTTGCTGGTAAAAGAGAGTGCCAGCAGTTTCAGAGAGTGCTCCCCAGCCCAGGATCAAGTACACAAATTGCTGGTGCGTGTTCAGACATCCTTACATAATACTAGAATGGACTTGTCTGCCTGACTAATCTGATCTGTGAGTAGAGAAGAAACTGCCCTTCCCTTTAATTTTTTCGAGTAACTTGTCTGAAAATGGTTGGCTCTTGAAAGTGTTTGTGGCTTGGCCTCCAAGTCCCTTTCTAGGAAAATGAGAAGCTTTTGCAAACCAGATGATTACAGGACAATGCAAAACAAGCCCCAAACCTATGTTTGTTGTCTTGTTATGGGACTTATGTACAGAAGCTGTACAGAAAATTGCTTGTTTTAGTTTTGGATGTTTATTTTCTCATGTACGAAAAATATTGGCTTTCTATTTTTAAAAATTTTAACTGGAATATCTCAAGCCTATAACTTACTTAGGGAACATATTTGAAATTATATGAAGTCTGCACTGTTGAGTTGAAGGTATGAGATCAATAGCAATCTCTGTACTGCTTTCTGAGGCAGTGTTACATGAATTTTAGTACATTAGGCATTCAATTTTTTTCATTGAGAGATCAGAAATGCACACAGTGTTGGAAATGAAGCCACACCATAAAATTATCTATTTTTTAGACATAAAATTGTATCTAATGAAGCTATTTCAGGACCTGCACTCACAGTTGTACTCCTTAGTTACTCATTAAACCCACCTTAGAACCTCCGCACACAGAGTGACTTATTTTCTTCCCTGTTTCCGTATCTTCACATCTCTTTCACTCTTGCTTCTTTTTCTATTTTTCTTGCACATCTGTTCCTCCATCATCTGTTCAGTCCAGTGCATTCTCCCAGCCTGAGTGGAAAAATTTTGAAAATCCGGAAGCAGCCTTACAGGATTGAAGCAGCAGGAAGTGAGGATGCAGAAACCAAAAGGAAGCCCTTACTCATGAAGTGGTGTGGCACTCTCGGCAAGAGGGGAAAAAAATGTGGTGAAGAGAGAAAGAATGTACATGCTTAAAATCCAGCCTGAACTGGGGCCATCCTCTTCTGCTTCTTCCTAGCTTCTGCCTTGCTGAACTGAGGGCTTTGGCCTTTATCCCTGCAGTTAATGAACAGGAGAAACACAAACCCCCATGAAGCTAGCCTACACCAAAAAGCATGTGTATAATATGCTTATTTTTGAGGGACATCAAGAAGTAACCTTTGAACTGACGTTTACTCCAGTAAACAAGACAAGAACTTGAGATCTGGGAGTGGATTGTGAGAGTAAATATTTCTGCTTGAAATATTTTTACATTCCAGAAATAGCTGGTGTTTTATATGAGCTGTAGATATGCTACCCGTTCTAAATCAATATATTTTTCCTTTCAAAATGTAGTGTTTATTCCTCTTCTAAATCTTTAACAAGTATTTTAAATATGACATAATTTTTCTGTTGGACATGTACTGTTCTTTCTTTCAACTCACAATTTTATTCAGAATTATTTCAGTTTTCATCACCAGTTACTCTGTCTGTCTTTTGCTTACTGCTGTAACTAGTGTTAAATGAAAAAATGATAAATAAATGATCTGAACTGGCTTCCAGTAGAAATTAGCTTAGTTACTGATGGCTCTATAGCAATGGCCAAATGAAAGACGTAAGGGTTTGCAGTAGGCATCTAGGGAGGCTGGGAAGGCTCTGTGGTTAACTGGAGATGAGCTCTGTGGTGTCATGGTTATGTTCCTTGTAATATCTGAAGTAGTGGGGGAAGAGCTTGTTTCTGCATTTCTGCACATCAGCCAAAATTATTGCAGAAGCTACAGTCGAGCTTCTGGGGTTTCTTCAAGCCGAATACCATGTAAGATATCATAGTTACTGTTTCAAATGCTTCCTAAAATTAAGTTGTTGCAGATTATATCCATGAAATTGTTTTCTTTTTTATAGTAAGAAACAAAGTGTCTTTGTTTGTCAGATGTAATCCCTTTTTATAACCCAGTTCTTCCATTGTCTAGACCCTATTACTGGTAGCTTCTCTTAGTGGAGCAAATTGTCTCTAATTTGGAATTCAGAGTGGACAACCTGTCAATATTTCTATTTTACCCTTTAAAAAAACAAATCACTTTTCTGATCAGCTTTTGAGTGTGAAAGTTTCTCTCATAAACCACGTTTAATTCTGTTCTGAATTGCTTTTTCCCTCCAAACAGGAATGATCACATAAAATGGCAACACAGAAGACGTGTATACCTCTCACCAATCATCAAAGACTTCATGTTTGTGTGGCCATAATATCAAATTTAATGGGTCCGTGGATATGTCAGTGAAAGACATTCATAATGTGAGAAGTAAGATACTGTAATTCTTTACTCAGCTCAGCTTTGTGCTCAAACAACGACCTGATGGGGAACTGAAAGGACTTCTTTCACACACTTGTCCCCCATTGTGTTCTGCAGGGGCCTTCACAGCATTAGAAGTATCTGACACAATTCCTGCTTTGTAGCAGTCCTGCTTACACCACGTTGGGTCCAAAGTAGCTGAAATATTGAGTCTCTTACAGTGAAAGAGGCTCTTTATTCATAGACTGTAAAGCCATAGGGGATCCTTGAGATCAAACTAGATGATCTCCTACATAACACAAGCCATGCAAAAATGCCTATTTGAATAAAGCATATCTTTCAGAGAGCTTTTCACTTTTTTCTTGAAAGCTTCAGCTGATGAAGAATCCACCACAAGCAGCTTTTGCATGTTCTTTTACTGTTTGCAATTTACAGCCTGAAGTCTGTTGCCAATGTACAGCCTAGATCACACTGCTCCTGTTTCCAATCTGCTCTTTTTTCCTCTGGACTGTGACCAACTCACATTTTTTACTTCTTCTTGCACAGTAGATAGAACGAAATGTGGAGTAGAATAATGCCATATGTTTAGAGAAAAAATGTTAGTAAAAATATTAACATTCAATTTCCCTGTAGTTTTATTAAAATATATGCTGCTAAGTTCCTACTATCAATTTTCAAGATTTGCCATGGAATGTTAATGATAAATATTTAGGTGTGTATATGTTACAGATGCAGGTAAACCCCAAGGGCATTTTCAGACAGGCTGGTAGGAATTTGGTTCTGATACCTCAATGCCTTTGTAAAGGAATGCCTTTGAAAAGTAACATTCTCAACAGTTCAGTACTACTGGAAAAGGTCAACATCAGGTGCAGGAATTAGTGTGCCTCTGAAAATGGTAGAGCTGGATCAGCATTCAGCTGGTCCCAGGTAGAGGATTCTGCTGCCTGAAGTTGGTTCTCACCATCAGTCCTTGTGTATGAAGCAGGTGTGTTCAAGCTTTCCCATGCTGTTGGGAAGCTTGCAATCACTCTTCATTAATTTGATGTGATTAATGATGTGATGACATTAAAAAAACCCAACAACCCACATTCCAAGCAACAAATACAAAATTAGCAACTACAGTTCTAAGTACATAAAAAATATGAGTCTTTACAATAAATGGGAGAATTGTTTATATGCTTCCATTAATTATATGCAGCTCTTACAGCAAACTGTCAACACACACTCGCAACCTTGCAACAGTATTTTTGGAAGTGTATTTCCTGTAAGCTAGAATGGGGATTTACACAGTTCCAAAATTTTTTTCATCAGTTTGCTTACCATGGCATCCTTGAAATAGATATTACTTAGCTCGAACTGGCTGGAATGTTTGGTAGGACAGGAATTTAACTAGAAACTGAAAAATAAGATACCAGTAATTACTATTACATATCCCTTAAAAAGCCCATGAATTTATCTGTTCTTCCTCCCCTCTTTTTTACTTAATCCTGAAGAATATTTTAGGTTAATGATACTTCCAGGCATAAATTCTTCTCCCAAGGCATCTATTTTTCCACCTCAAACTGGTCCCTGAAACTATGTGGAAACATACCTTGTTATGTGTGGCAGAGAGAAGAAGCAGGGGAGAGGTGTCCAGAGTTCTGTTTTTTTAGGATGGCCATCATGGAATGCCATAAAGTTCAGCCAGTTACTTAGAAGTTATTCTTGACACAAACAGGAGCAACTTAAAAACAAATAAAACTACTTATTTACATAGTTGGAAAAAAAAAAAACATGAAATGCAGAACATGCAAAAATACATGAGCGGAAATGAAAGTAGAAAAAAACCCCAAGACTCATATCTGGCAGAGGCTCTGGTTAGCACTGAATGTCCTTTCTCCCTAGACGAGTCATCTCTCAACCTGGTGGGTGCTTTACACTGGTCTCAATTCTACAACTTGAGGTTGCTTTCTCAGAAGAGTCTCCTAGGCGGCCCCATGGTCACTTCCTAGCCCCCTTCAGAGTTAAGGATCCCCTCCCCACCCCTATGTCAGCTAGTTAATACAGGCAAGGAAGCATTTAATCCCTTAAACTGGTGTTTACAGCTTCCTGCTTAGGTGAGTTTAGGATGGAACCTCAATCCTGTAATCATGGACATGGTTCTCTTTTCCAAAGAAGCTGTTCCAATTACTAACAGTAGGCAGGAAATTGAAAGTTCACATTTTTTCAGTTAAATAGCAATGTCACACATTTACAGAAGTTAGAGTCATAGAATCACAGAATCACTTTGGTCGGGAAAGACCTCTAAGATCATCAGGTCCAGCCGTTAACCCAGCACTGCCAAGTCTACCACAAAACCATGTCTCTCAGTGCCACATCTAAACATTTTGTAAATACCTCCAGGGATGGTGACTCAACCACTTCCCTCAGGAGCCTGTTCCAATGCTTGACAATTCTTTTCAAGGTATTTTTCCTAATATCCAATTCAAACCTCTAATTCAAATTGAGGTCTTTAGTGCAAATTGAGGCCATTTCCTCTTGTCCAATCATTCGTTACTTGGAAGAAGATGCCAACCCCAACCTGGCTACATCCTCTTTTAAGGCAGTTGCAGAGATTGATAAGGTTCCCTATGAGCCTCCTTTTCTCCAGGCCAAACATCCCCAGCTTCCTCAGCCACTCCTCATAAGATGTGCTCCAGACCCTTCATGGCTTTATGCTTGTTGAATATGTGAAGTAGCCACAGGAACTGATTGCTTCAATATTTCGGGAATGAAGTGTGAAGATTCCTCCTGTAAATGCTTTCCTTTGGTTCTCCACCCCCCCCTTCCCCTGGATTAAAATAAACCCATGATAAGCACAGATCCAATAAAGCATATAAGATTGTAATAGCAAAATCTCTGTTTCTAGGCTTCTAGATCTCTTGGGACAGGGAAAAAATGCTTATAGCTGTGTAAAGAGTGAAAGTGAGTACTTCATTTATTGTGCAAAGTGAAGCCCAGGTCCTTTAACAGAATCCCTGTGTTAAGTAATTATATCACTTGTATCTTGTCCCAGCAGTTATATTTTGAACTGTGGAGGTTCCTGGGCCGAGTCAGCTTTATTTTGCTTGCCTCTCTGTTATTTCACATTGCACCAAAATGAGCATCCCCTTGCCTGTCAACAAGCCACTAAATAAAGTATCTGTTTACTTTCCGAGGCTGCCAAGTTAGGCAGAGTTATAAATAGAAAAATTACAGACTAAGAGGGGTGAAATTTTATCGGAAAGATTATCTGCCCAGTGGGGTTTCATAGCGTACTTAGGCTCATGTTTTGCTCGGTCCTTTTAGCCACATTCCAGGCTGATGCTTTGAAACAATTTTTTGGCTTCCGAACCAAAAAAGCAGCAATCCAGCGGTTGTTGTGTGCCATCTAGTGTTCCCCGTATGAAGCAGATTCCTGAGCAGGTTCGCCTGTGTTGGCTCCAGGGCTGGAAAAGGGATGGAGGAAAGAGAACCATGGGAGGGGAGAGCACTGAAATAGCTCTTTTGGGCTGTAGATACATATCACAGTTTAAACATCACCTGCAGCTTGCACTAGGATGTAACAACCACTAGACATCAATAACCACAATGCACTGGAATACAGCACATCAGTGCTGTGACAGTCCCTGAGTGGGAAGAAGAGAAATTTGGCTAAAAGCTAATGGGCTGAATGTCCCTGTGCTGCAGCTGGATTTAGTGTAAGTCTGATATAGACTCAGAGCCTGTTCTGGTACTGCACGGGCCTCGCCTGCAGGGCCCCTTCAGGAGCTCAGAACGAGAAAAGCAGTTTACACACTTCATCTCTAAACTATTTTGGTTTAGTCTGTCACTCTTCCCAGTACATCTGTTTTTATTGATCCCAAAATAACTACACCAAATAGCTTGAGATGGTGTGTTCTAGTAAGTGACTAATTTTAAGTGGTGTAAAAAATATGTCTGGAGAGCTGAGAAACTTGCTGGAAAGGCAGCAACCCCAAGATGATTTGAACCTTGCCAAGGTTATTATGAAAAGTCTGTGAAAATTCAGAAAATTGAGTCCACCCAGCTCAAGTCTCCGACAACTGATCCATGGAGATTGTTATGTAGCTTTGGCACTGCTTATTTGAGTTTTGTGGGTGACCACAGGGCAAACATTTGAAACCACACATTGTTCTGGGAATTAATGAGGAAGTGAGGTGTTGAGAAAGGGAATATTAAATGGAATTGAAACCATTTGAATTAGAGAAAAAAATACTACTGGATGTGGGGAGGGATGGAAGGAGACCTGAGCAGAAAGTCTAAATTCAAGCTGGATTTTAACAGGATGTATTTTTATCAGGACCCTTTTTTCCAGTTTAGGTAGATGTAATTTATTTTGGAGAGAGAATTCTTTACAAACAAAGGTCAGCATAAGCAACTGTAGATAAACCATGTTGAAAGAAAGCATATTTTCTGGGTATTCTATAGTTCTAGGTGAAATTCAGAAGGAATATGCTTTTTTAGTATAATGCTTATTATTAGAATGCTTATTAGTATGAAAAGAAAATTGCTTCAAGAAGAGCATTTGATAGAATCTCTAGGAAGAGTTGAACTGTCTGACATTAAGAGGGTATGATAATTTTATTTTTAGAATCCTTCAGGAAATCCAGGGCAATCCACTGTGTGCATGCAATGAGCCCACTTGATAAAAGCAGTAACTGAAAATAATTGCCCTGACGACTACATGTGAGAATGTTGCATATTTAGAAGCTGTCCTCATACACAGTACAAAGCCCAAAATAGGCAATTTTACACCTTCACAGTGATGTTATCTTTTAATTCAGTTGCTTTTGGCCCCTACAACCTCTGTTCTTCCTCTTTTTAATATTAGAATAAACACTTTCTTTTTCTCCCAGTACTTACTTTAAGTAGTTAAAGCAAAAATGTTAAGCAGGCTTTGCAAAAATTGATTAAAAAAATCAATGCACTTGAGCTAGCCCAGGAGATATCTCTTGTACACAAATGAATAAGCACGTGCCTGTTTTTACTAACCACTTGTCCATTCTTTGGATTTAAGTCAAAATCCTACCAGAAAGTCAGGATTCTTTTTCTCTTGAACATAGTGAAAAATGATTATTTTTCTCTAAATCATGGGCTTGTCTCTGACTTTTCCAATTAGTTTGTTATTGACCAGAATATCTAGTCAGAGATTCACATGCAACCGGGGTTGCCTTTGCTGCTTTCATTGTGTCATATCACTGCTTAGTGATATGTCCCCTGGAATTCAAACAGAGGAAAACCTGGGAAGGAGTTGTTTCTAGGAGGAATCCAGATGCCCAGGTGATAGGTGATCATTTTTAGGTCTGTAAAAGGCAGGAGGTTTTTTTGTGGTCACATCCTGTGGATTTTGATTGAAAAATGGAACTTAAAGACAGCAGAGGATACCAGCAAACTCTGCATCAAGATAGTGTGTGGTGGATATAAATACACATGGACACTGTCACCCAGAGGCTGTCCCCAATATCACAGAGAAGTTGTGAACTATGTGTGTTCAGGAATTTCTCCAAACTTTTATACCATGTATTCCCTTTTATTTTGTGTGGTTTTGTGTATGGTATGCACAATGCAGCTACCAGCTGATGGGGCTGGGCACTTCCTCCTATACAATGTTAATAATGGGGGAAAAATAAACATTGCACACAGTATAAAATGATCATGCAGCCAGTTTCCTAAATGAAAGATGAGATAAAGCTTGAGTCTGTAACTCAGGAAACACATCAGCATTTTCATCACACACAGCCTGGAATGCTAGCTATAAACAATAGGCTGGACATGTAAGGGAGGAAAGGAGAGAATTACTTAGTCTAAACAATTTATCTAAGAGGAGTTTAATAAGCTACTTCTGTGTTTCAGTACAAACACAGGGCTTTAGCTCAAATGAGTGGATTCTTTAAGGCAGCATCTGTAGGATTGTTAGGAGCAGTGGAAGGAAGGGAGAATGGCAAGAGGATTGTGCAGAGGAGCTTTGTCGTCACTTTGAAGAGGGGAGCTAATCCATCCTGGGATAAGTCAGGAGAGGTAAATGTTTATGAGGTTATTTACACTCTCCTCTGACCTTCCACACTGTTTGATTTCAGTGTTCCTTCATTTCCTATTTTATTCTGTCCAGCTCTCAAGATGCTTCCAGAGAAGACAGCGCACCATATTAAAATGTAGAATTTTTCCACGGAAAAGAACACTAAATCTCTGAGAATGAGTTATAGTCACCAGTCACATTTGTGTGACAAGTCTCTCTGTTGGACAAACATGCATAGATGAAATCATATGGTGAAGTTCTTCTGAGCTCTGTAATGTGAAGTGGGACAAAGACTGCCCAGAGTCTCATTTATTTATTTTTATCATGGTAGAGCTTAGCAGCCTTCATCTTGGACCAGTGCCTGTCAGAGCAGCTCCAGCATGAAATGACAGGTCCTGCCCCAAAGCCTGCAAAAGCTGTGGTGGGACACAGCAAAAGCTGTGGTGGGACACAGCAAAGGCGTGTACAACCAAGCACTGAATAGAGCACCTCAGCCAAGATGACAGACAGCCCTTCATCCATCATCAGGGTTTCATTTGAAAAGGTAACAGCCCTGGACAGGTAATCTAAGATGTGATGGTGAAAAAGATGAATCAGGGTGAATCTCTCAAGGTCTACCATGGCTACCTGGGCTTCCCTTTGCCTTGAAATCAAACTTTCACTGTGAGGACCAGGAGGCAGAAATCCACACTAAACAGAGCATAGTCACTATGGATTCTTGGGGGCCTGTCAGAGACGCCCTGACATAGCTTCCTGCTAAAAAAAGCTATGGTTGTAGGGCTCCTGATGAGCTGATTCAATAGAACCCTTCCTCCTCCAGGCAGCAGAGAGTGGAGAGAGGCATTTCTTCCCCAATGAGAAGTGAGAGGGCACCCACATGACAAGGCTGAAGCCAAGTACAATTATTTGCTTTGAAAGTTTTCAGGATACATAAATGGAGTTGTCTTTATTCCAGCTGTCGTTCCTCCTTGGAAGTCTGGTCTCATTTCTGAGTGCCTATCAGGGGAGCTGGGGAAAATCAGAACTATGACAATGCTTGAATAGCTGGCAACCTTCCCATACTTTCAGATGGCTTTTAAAACATAATGCTTTCGATGCACGCATTGCTAGGTAACACTGAGACTGAAACTTCAATTTCAAGGTAATTAAGTTATCTGTTCCTCACCATCAGGATTTTACTGACAAGGGCTAAAGGCCCCTGAGAACCAGAGATCACAGCAGAACAATGGAATTGCGAGGCTGGAAATTTCTGGAGTTCTGTGCATGTTTATACACTCACTACTCACCAGCTATTTGTTTTAAAGAAGTGGAGTCTGGAACTGAAACAATGGGTCTCATTAAATTGCCAGAATGTCAGCAGTGCCTGCCAATTCACAGGCCCCAGCCAGGTGGTTTGAAAAATATCATGAAACTGTGAGGAAGCCCAAGGACTAAAGAGCTTTCCACACAGCTTTTCTCAGACCCCTGCAAAGCTGCCCTACCCCTCTATGGGCAGCAGCCTCTTGCCTGAAGGAAAACCAGTTGTGGCTGTCCTCATCCCAGCTGGAGTCTTCATGCAGACTCTGCTGGCTGCTCTGGGGAGCATTCACAGGCTGCTTGTATGCTGTTAAACTGACTTATTGGAGGAATCAAGGCTTTTCTTTAGGTGTGTTCAGAGGAGATTGAAGAAAAAGAAATAATTCTTTAGAGATGAAGTAATGGCAAATATCCTGGAGATGGAAAAGGAAGGCCAAGGTTTAGACCTTGACAACCTTGGCAGTGGAATAACCTCTACTACACAGGATTTGAATAAATGCATAATGCTATTTTATGATCCCTTGAAAGAGGAAAACTTCTTGTGTGTTGCCAGCACAAGAATTCTCCTATCGACAGTATTGAATGTTTCAACAGAAAAGCCTTGATGAAGTGAAAGCCAAGAACATTAAGGATGTTGAGGCCTATTTCCCCCTGTTTTTAGAAGCATGAGTTGGTAAAAAGAGACACTTTGTACCAAAGTTTTTCTGGCTCTTAGGAAATATTTTCTATCTTGTAAGGAGAATTCATACTTTGGGACAAAGGCTTTGCCAAAAAAATATACCAAGAAAGCTTAGAATTATGTTCTAATTTGCAAGGTTTTGATTGTTCTGCCAGATGGTAGGACTTTTTACTGTGCCATGAGGTAGGTTAAACAGCAAATACAGGAATAGCAGAATATGGCTTACAGATCAAGTATTATGAAAATCTATCTGATCAAAATTGCTTTAAAGTTTTAATAAAAGTATGACTATCATCTCAACAAGTGACTAGTGACCTGATTTAGATTTTAGTGCATGATGAATCTGTAATTCTGACCATATGACATTAAAGTTGGAAGCACTTTTAGAATGGGTAGCATATGGAAATATTACACCAAGATTCTTCTCCTTAGAGAACCCCCAAAGAATATTTCTGCCTTCTCCTGCCTCTCCATTAGCCCTTCCCAGGCCCTGTTCCCACTGCATACACTCCCACGTAAGAATTTGTGGCAAGATGTCACAACCACTCTATTACTTTACTCCAGTGTGAGAATTTTCTATGAAAAAATAATTAAAGCCATATATTGTCAGTGTGGCCTAATGGAGCTTGTGATTGTTCTCAGATGAGCTTAATGAGATAGTAAACAATACTTCTGTGCCTAAATACAATACAGTACAATATTCTGTTCCTAAATACAAAAGGAGGCGGGGGGAAGCATGGGAAGGCATCGAAAAATTAAGACCAAATATTAGAGAAGGAACATGTTAAATGTATAGCTTACAACCACTTCACTCTACAAAGGGTCATTATGAGCAGACACTTTTCCTACCAGGTAATTAAACTGAATACATTTTGGGGACTGATTCACCTCCAAGGACTTTTATGTGGTATTGTGCCAGATTCTGATCAGCTACCATCATTACTTAGGCAGTGAAAAACCGTGTGAGTGTTTAGCCTAGGCAGAGGGAGTTCACACTGCTGAAATGAGGTGCACAGAATTCTGCAGTGACTGCAGGGACTGAGCACCTCTGCAGACCTCTGTAGAGAATGTGAATGAAATGCCTTTTCCTTTGTTTAAGTAGGGAGCTTACTCTCTTATGTTGGTTGATGTAAGGCTCCCGTATGTGGAACGAGGTGCTCTGGGACCAGCCAACATCAAACACTACTTCCTTGGATGTATCTGATGTGCCTGATGCTTGGCTCCACTTGGAATTGGTGTCTTGATGATTTGGAATTAACTGCATTTGTTTTTTTCCGGGTAGGTGCCCACTTGCTGTGGAGGATGTGATGGAATTTGCTTTCCTTGGAGCTGATCACAATTGCTCATAGGCAGGTGTGTGGGTAGGAGGGTAATTCCTAAAAAACTTCTACACCCCCTAGGCTAGTGGTTTTACCATAAAAGTCCAGGACATCAATAAACAAAATGTTTTGGGGCCAAACCCAGGAATCCCTGAGGTTGATTCAGATGCTTTCTTTACGCTTAGAAGGAAGGCAAGAACGGAAGGTGTTGAAGGAAGAGTGCATTGCTTTCTTTTATAAAGGGAAAACGCAGCTGAAAGGTTTTCCTGTGTAATTGTGTTTCAAGTGGCTTTAAGAGTGTATCTTTCTAGCCTTCTAACCTCTTACTGCCATAGTATCTGAATGTCTAATATGAATTTATTGCAATGATGGTATACTTGTGGTTGAGTTTATTATCTAAAGCCGTATTTTAAAGGCCTTAGACTGTCATTAAGATGAGATATGTGTGAATGAAGCCAGCAAGATTTGTCTAGTAATGGTGTGTGGTACTGTAATGACTTGTTTTCTGTGTGCCAGCTTTAACTGAGAAAAGTTAGGATGATTTGGGAGAAAGGACAAAGGAAATGACAATACGTTAAAGCCAGTTTTGAAGAGATTCAATTTACATTGACCACTTCAGAGATTTTTATAATTTGTATTGTGAGGAGGAGTCTGTTTCTCTGACAGACTGCTCCTACATCTCCACAGTCTCTGCTCCTGTTCTGTCTGCCTAGGGGATACTTAATTGTATGTGAATATTTTAACAGGAAAACATAGTGTATGGCTAAACCAGGCCAAAGAAGATTTATGCAGCTCTCCCATACAGGAAAAGCCTGTGAAAAGAAATCCTTTCTTGCTTTCCTGCTGCTAAGTGGATGAAATGTATGTCTTTCTTGCCCCTGTTTTATTCAGAATATTTATGGATATGTTTACTTATTAATGAAATTTCTTAGAAGCAGATGTAAGACCTACTTCCATTCTCCAAACCACTTACAGTAACTGTATCAACTTTCTGGATTTGTTGCTCACTCGGAGACCGTGAGTTCCAGGAAAACCTGTGTGGGTGTTAGCAGGGAGAACTATTTCTTCAGTATGCATAAGGCAATGCTTTTTCCAAAAACTTTTAGTCTTGGAAGATGGATACCATGGCTCTCCACATACTCCTGTGCCCCTCCAGGGCCTCTTCCTGCAGTACAGGAGTTAGTGGTGTGGCAGACTGTGACACGGGACATGTGTGGCACATGGAGCAGGGAGGACTGAGGCAGCTCCATTACATCTGCACAAATCCACAGCCATCCACAAGTGGCACATGTGGTCATGCAGCTGGAGGGGGATATATGAGATTGTCTTGAATGAACCGTGAAAAAAAAATATCTAAAGGCAAGTTTCTGCTTTGCTGTAGCAGAACAGGTGAGTGTGCTGTGAAGCTGAAGGTGTAGCAAGTGCTGCTCTGTAAGCGATGCAGTGCAGTCACACAGACCTTGGCTTTCGTGGATTAATGCTGAAATTTTCAGAATATTCTAGGGAATTTGAATAACTACTCCCAAAGCACTCGTGAGAGACTTTTCTATGTTTTCCTGCCAGAATGAATGGAAAATGTTCTTTTTTTCTGTGTTCTGGTTTACACAGAAGTGAACCTCTTCAGAGCTGGTGAGTGTGACGATGAGCCTTCCATGGAAGCATGAACTTCAGATGAGCTCCTTGGGGGCACCTGGTAACTGGAACATATAAACAGTACACAGGCAAATGATAAGTGAAAACCAAACTTTATAGTTCAAATAATTTCCACGGGAAAGTGCACAGGGACTAAAACTTTAGGGGGAGAGAAAACATCATGGAAATATGGAGAGGGGAAAAAAGCAGAGAGGAAAACTAGATTATAGTATAGGGAAAAAAAAAAAAGCTGATGGAAAGCTTTCCAGGCAGAGAGTTGGCTGAAAGGAGGTTTGGAGCTGTGACAGAAGAATCTAATTCCTCTTTGACTCTTATTCTACTCAGGAAGACAGGCAGTTATAAATTATTTCTAAATGGGGAGGTTTGCATCATAGGAATATTTTATTTTCTCCTCAGAAGAGAAAAGAAAAAGACTCCGGTTTGTCTCAAATAGCTCAGGTCAAATAGATAAAAAATATTTATCAAGACTTTGCTACTCGTGTCTTTACAGTGTGCCCTTGCTGGGGTTTATCAATGCCAAGAGCATATCATAATTCTAGAAGAAGGGAGGCAAGGGGGAACTAATAAATAAGTTACAGGGAAATTTATGCTTCCAGCCACCTGCTACCCAGTCAACTGAGTTAATGCCTGGCAAAATCGAAGGCCCTGTGAGATTTCCTGTCTCCTGAATATTAGTTTCCCCTGTAGTAGGTAGATACCTCTCTAATGGGTTTCTGGCCACCTGCAGACCTGTCCAGCTGGGTAAATTGCATTGCATTGTAATGAACCTGCTTAAGCAACCAGGAGGAAAGTTGCTTCAAAATTATTTCCATAATGGGAAAACAACACCCTTAATTAAAATATTATGCTCTTGAGTATCAAATAGAACAGTTAGAAACCAAAAAACACTTAATAGGAGCTTGCCTTTTTGTCCTATCTTAAATGGTAATGAGTGTAGCTGATGATACCATTGCAGCTCATATATTACCAGGACATACTAAGTTGTGTGATCTGTGTAGTGAGACATATGGGGACATTGCAGGCATTATCTGGACATGCTGTTGGGATATTTTATTAAAATACATTTTCTAGACACAGTGTTGTGTACCTGGAGCCTAATGTATTCATAGTTAATAAATTCTAATGGATATATAAATGTGCAAAGAAAGTAAGGTCAGTGAGAAGGTAAATGTGTCCCATAAATAGCACACTCCAGAGTTTTTTGTCTGCAGGATGACAAATCTCACCCTCCTTTTATTTTCACCCTCCTCACACTAAAATACTCCTCCTGGGAAAAGTAGCAGAGGGATCCAATGCATATGTGATTCATGGAAACATTAAGGAGGGACGCAAAGGATAATCTAGCTTTTCACATTGCCATGTGTCTTGTCACAGAGAATACTGTCACTGGGAAATCCTGACAGAAAAGAAGGAGATTTTTCCAGCATGGCAAAGGTGATAGACAGGGACAGACCTGTCTCACCAGAACAGCTGAGAAGGTGGTGTCCTTACTGGAAAAACCCTGCCTTGTAGTTTTCTGTCACAATTTTCTTATTGCAGATCTCTGTTTTAATCTGTGTCTTACCAAATGAAATGGTCCTTCTCTTTCATCCCCATCTTGTAGGGATAGAACTCAGCTGCTGTTACCAGGCAGACACTGGATACTGTAGTTGCAGGCACTGGAGCTGTGGGATTTCTCCTCGAGCACCATACACTGTTTGGTTACAAGTCCCTGCAGAGTCTGTTAGGGAGTATCCATTTGTCTGCAAATGCATGCTGTAAACTGGTAACTTTGACTTTCCAAAATCAAGAGGAGGAGAGTTGTCCAGAGGCTTGATCTGAGCATCACTTCATTTGCCTTGTGATGCCTCAGAGGGGCTGGAATCCTCATCTGCTCTGCTGGGTCTCGCAGCAGCCAGGATTGTGGGGTGACTTTGGGTGGCACAGATGGCTTGTGAAGTAGAAAGGGTCTTATATTTGCAAAGAACAGAAAAGAAGGCCACTTTTTTCCATAATCATGTGAAAGTGAGAAGAAAGATTAGTATGAACTTTGCTGATCCTTAGGTGTGACAAAGTCACTTTATGGCCCTGATAAATACCTGCCTCCTCTGTGTGTTATGTCACTGCACTGGAGCTGGTGCTTTTGCTTTTGGTTCTGGTTGAGTAAATATCATGATTCTATCTGGGCTTGCCATCCTCCTAGCTTCTCTTGAGTTTCTAGAGGAACCTCTGTGCTGAGGCGTTTCTCACAGGGCACATACTGCTGAACCCCAGCATGAAACAGTCAGCAGTTAGTGACAGCATCTACAAACAAATGCCAATTCCAACTTTGAAAGTCAAAATACAGTTTTTTTTACTAACCATTTCTGAGACTCTTCCCCTTTTGTGATCTTTCTAGGGCTACATGAAATGTGGCTAATTAACCTGCCATCACCTTCTTTTCCATCAATCCACAGTCATATTATCTACTTGGTATGCTGAAACTTTTCAGTGATGTATGTTCTTCCCTGTGCAGAAATTTTATTTAACCTCTAAGTTAATTCAGTTCTGCATGAGTAGTTTTGGCTCTTTTTTCTGCCTTTTAATTTTTTTTTCTTTTTTTTTTTCCTTGTGTGCTGGCATTCTTAGTTTTAGTGGTCTTACTATTAATTTTGAAGCAGAAAAGTCACATTACTGTAAGGTGCCCTGGATGGTAACTCCTTCAGTTTGATTCTTAGACCTGGTCTGGACTTGTCCATGCTTTTATGGAAGGAAAGGCTTCTCTGTCTTTGCAGAACATACCTTACAATACCTCCCTAACCAACATTTTTTTCTTAGATCTTAGGGATTTTTTGTCTGTTGTCCTACATTTTCAGTGAAAAGGATAACTACAAAAAGAGGAAATTTGCATTTAATAAAGAGGCTATGAAAAACTGAAGTTTGAAAATGTCCTCCTGCTTGAGGAAACCTTAGGATAGTGAAATAAATAGGTAAAATTTAGATAAAATGGAGAAAGATAGCTACCACTGCAATGCGGTGAAATGGAATTAAGGAGTCTGAGTGATTCTTTCTTGTAAAGGTCAACATCATTGACTGAATTTTTGTGAACCTAATAAATTCTAAGATATGCTATAAATAGGACCATCTCAAGGGCAATACTTAAGTCATTCAATTGAAAAATGGGACAAAATAAATAGTAAAATGATAATGAGAAATGGCAAATCAAGTTAAAATGGTACGTTTAGACCTGGCTTTCTTGATAATACAATTTTAAAATGTTACCAAATCAATTCTTATTTAGAATGCATTTTAGAAAGAGATTAATTGCCTTTGGATAGAAACCAGGTTTCTATACAAACCAGGTTTCTATATAGGTTTTCAGTGATGCCAACGTTATGTGTATTTGAGTATTTCTAAAGGCTGTCAAAAGAGTGAAAATCTCTATTTACATATTTACAATTTGATATGAATTATAACCTAAATTCAACATTTTGTAAGAAAAGTAACTAATGTGCTACCACACTACATTCACTGTAGAATGACAATATTTTATTTTAATTTTTACTAATAAAAGTACAATTTATTAGTGAGGAGGATAATTAGTAACGGGCTTGTAATAAATATTGTCGAACTATTTTTTTAAATCAAGAATTCAGGGAATTTGTATAGCTGATATCTTAGAGGAGATCAAAACAAATGATCATGGTGGTCCATTCCAGTTTTAAATTATATTCATAGCTTTGTAAAAAACTGCTACCAATTTTATATTCATGTATAATATTTATTTTCATTCTATGAATCAGACTTGAGGCTTGTCTTTTTTCAGGAAGGAAAGTGTCAATCCTCAGCATCCAAAAATGTTCTGTTCCTGGCTCCTGTAAAAGCTCCTGTTGTGCATTTCATCCCAACTGTAAAAATTTCATTGTCCCAAGCTCATGTCATGATTCAGAGATCAAATCTGTCTTTGAGGAAGCTGGGACTTGATCAAGTAATTATATTGTCAGGAGTTAAACAGGAGCTGGAGAAGGGGTTTTAGGTGGTGGCTGCTCTCTGCATCAGTGCAGATGATGCCAGCTGCCTCCCAGCCTGGCTGGCTTCTCACTGTGTTCTGCCTCTGCTGATGATGCTCCAGCTTCACCAGCCAGCCAGGAACAGCCTGCCCTCAGCAGAACACAGGCTTTGACAGGCATCCATCAGATGGAGAGAGAAAATTCAACCAAACAGGGGCAGCTCTGGGTCTGTAGGTGTACATTTTACAAAGCTGTCTCTGGTAATATTTTATGTAATATCTAGCCACTTTCCTGAGCTAGTGCTCAGAGTGGTGAAGGACAGCATCCAGATCATCTCTGTAAGCTGAACTGTCATATTAAACTGCATCAGAAGAAAAATGGGAAGCTGTAGACATACTTTCTATTATATAATCCACTTCCTTGGTTTTGAGACCTTTTTCATTCCCCTATCCCTCAGATAGATGTGCTGTACTTCCAAATTAATGCATTTTGACTACAGCTTCAGCCTTTTTCCACTTGTTTGTGTGCTGGGAGCACACGCAGCAGATCAAGGTAAAGCAATAACAGGAAAGCATCTAAGCTTAGAAGCATAATAACCAGAGGCACTGTCACAGAGCAAGTGGTAAGGTCATGGAGAAGTCACAAGGAGGGCAGGACCTAAAAGAAAAAAGGACAGAAACAGGATATGTACACAGAAAGAATGCTGATAACATCTTTGCCTTGCGTTCAAAGCACTCTAGCCCCTAACAAACAAGAGCAGTGTGACTCGATGGCCAGGAAATAAAGGATGGAAGAATAGCAGGTGGCTCTGGGCATCTGTAATTCTTGCCTAGCACAAGTCAGGGTGGTGATGGAGACTTGCTTGCTCAGGTCAAAAGGATTCAGGATGCCAGCAGATGATGCCTGAGAGCACTGGGGGAAACAGCTGAAGCAGCTGTCGGTGTTGCAGGAGCAGAGGACCAGGACGAGCATCTGGCAAGCATCAAGCCAGGAGAGGAGCCATCCCTGCAGCAAATGATACCAATTAAACTGGCTCTTGTTCCCCACACTGGAAACCTTTAGTCAAGCAAATAACTTTCACCTAACTTTGTGAGTGAGTTTTATTTATTTATGTGTACTGAAGGCCTTATGAGGTCAACCAATAATATTTTGGGTCTTAAGCCCTGTACCATGAAGTCAAGACTGACTAGGACAGGAAAAAATGTGGAATAAGTTGTTTTAGGTTAACCTTGGTAGGTTAACTGGCTGGTGAGGACACCAGAAGGGCAACAGTGAGAAGACTCATACGCTGCTACATCAGCACAACAGACCCCAGATACATCCAGACTCCAGTGGGGTTTGCCTGTTATATGCATCTTGTACAGCTCTCCCACTAAAAATGAGCTTTTTCGCCTTTGAAGACCATTAGGAAAACTTGTGGATTTTTTTATCTATAGGGCAATTACAATGAAGTACTCCAAAAGAGAAAATAAATACTCAAAGTACTACTTTTCAGCTTGCTTTGAGGAATCTAACAGCCAGCCTGGGCTGTGCTCTATAATTATGGTATCCAAGATAGATGAACCTAAATAGTTTTCGTATAGATTTCTGGAAGATCAATATTGCTGCTTCTTTTTTAAGCCTCTCCTGTGACATAGATAGATACATAGCTAGAAAAGTTGTATATTTGGCTGCTGCAGATGTGGGAGAATTTCTGACAGGTTCCCTAAATGTACTGAAAGAAACAATTAGAGCTTTCATTATGTTCTCTGACGTGGAAAGTTTAAGATGTTACCTATAAATGTAATGTACTAGTTTCATCTATAAAAGTGGTCTAGCTTTTAGAGGAAAGGAGGTCCTCCAAGTATTCAGATACCTAAATATGTAACTAATAATTTGAAGGGGTGTTGGTAATGATGGGTGATTTCCTCTCTCTTTTACAAACCCCAGGGACAACAGAAGTGAAGGTCATCATGGCTGTTACCAAGACCTGCTTTTGTTTCCGAGCCCTGTAATACATTTTCTTGGGATCTGAATTTTAACAACAAACTGAAATGGAGTTTGAATCCCACTGTTCTTTTTCCTTCATAGGGGGAATACAGAGGACCAGAAAACAATGTCAGGAAACCCTTGTATTTATTTTTAGGCCTGTTCGTTAACGGTTTTCCCTCCTCCCCTCCAGACAAACTCCTGTTGAAGCTGATGACTAAGGATTGCAAAACCTGCCCGTTCTTGTCCCGTGCTCTGCCCTTGGCTGATCTGAAGGCCTGGTGAAGTTCAACAGTTCAGTGAAGAAAATAGCAACCCCCTCCCCACAAGGGCAATGCACTGCCCGCTTGAAACTGTGATTGTGATTAAAACAGAAAAGTGGTAGCTGGAAAGAATCTAAATGCACATTTCCTCCTGTCAATGTGTGGTTTTTGCACTTACCAGATGGCAGTTTCATACTTGCTCTGAATCCTCCTGTGTGCCCTGTGGGCAAAAAAGGCAGTCCCGCCTTTCTCCCTCTCTTCTCATCTCCTTGCTGGCTTCCTTGGGCACGATCTGGCAGAAAATTTAGCTCCCAAAAAAGGCACAAAGAGCTGGAAGAGCAGCTGTGGCCTGGCTGGCTGTGTGGTTGCACAAGTGGCAATGCCAGTGCCAGCAGCGGGGTGGGAACATGCACCCAGGGATGGTAGGATAACACTTGGTTGGTGGCCATGCAGTCTTCAGGTGGCTTAAACAACTTGTGATATGTAGTCAGGTAGGGAGGCTTAGGAGTTGGACACGTGAATTAATGGTCTGTAGCCCCACAGGAATTCAGCAGTAGATGCCAATTAAAGGATCAAAGAGCAGAGATCCAAATGCAGAAGTTAGGTGGTGATATTTGCAAAGAGAACAATTAGAATAGGGAGGTGCTAATTTATGCAGCTGGAAGAGAACTTTAGAGAACTAATAGGTATGGGTGAAGTAAAAATAATTAAAATTATATTTAATGAGAGAAGTAGGAATGCAGGTTAGCACTGCTTGCTCTCTGAGGAAATGAGAAGGAAGATGAATGAGAGTGAATAGAGAAGATAAATAAGAAAAAAAGTAGTTAATGGAGGAAAACTGAAAATCACTAGTTTTTTCCTTTGTCTAATGGTATTATAGAAAGAAATAAGAAAAATAAAATTGTGATATTAGGGGAATTTGGTATTCCTTCATGATGAACTCAGCTCCAACAGTATTTGATCATCTGGATAGACATCAGTAGGTAAATCTTCTGTCAAAATTAATCAGTTTTAAGGAAGCAGGATTAAAAAAGCTGTTCTGTAGCTGTTCATCTGTAGCTAAGGTGCAGTTTGCCTTTTCTGGCTGTATAGCACTGTATTTCTGCCAGTATGTTGTGGAAAAGCATCTGGCTTATTCTTGCTCACAGAAAAGGACATAACTGCATTGTATTGTATGGTGAAACTACTGACTTGAGCATCTGTTGCAATTAGGGAGGAATTTATTGATACATTAATATCAATGCCATATGGCTTATAGAGAGTTTCTTGCTCTTAAAATTCCTGCTATTTATATAGGGCTGGTCAAACGTAACCAGGAAGTTCCTCCAATTGTGGAAGTATTGCAATCTTTTGTGGGCACTGGAAGGATGAGAACCCTGCAACAGCGCTGATGGCATGGAGGGAGGCAGTGCCAGGCCTGGAGACAGAAAAAAAGAAGTTCTTGATCTCCTTTTGCATTAACCTAATATCTTTCTTGGAAAAAAAAAAAAGACACAAAGAAAACTGGAAGGTTAAAATAGCAAAATCAGTGTACTCTGCTAAATTAAAATTTATTAGCATGGGAAGCCAGTGGGAAAAATGTCAGCAAGGTCCAAGTGCTCAGCTATTTGCGTGGCATTTCTTGAACAGGGAGAAAATCCTTCTTTGCAGAGCCACAAAGATGCCCCAGTAAGTAAAGGCACCTGTCCATAGCTCATCCCTGTGTTCCCAGTAGCTCTTCACACACTGAATCCTTGTCTCTGAATACTATCTGAAGAAGGTATCTTGTTCCTCAGAGGAGACCGTGAGTTTCAGGCAGTGTCTGGCAATTGCTTGGCCACAGGTAGTGTAATTCAGTTATTGATGTGCGCACACGATCGCTGAGTACAAACCCTTAGATCCTGCATCCTGGTTTTTCTGGCAGGCTCAGCACCTGTTCTTATCTCCTGGGCACCAGAATGCTCTGCAGCTCAGACTTCCAGCATCACAGGCTGCCAGTTCTGCCTGCCAGCCTGTACAAGGACTTCTTGCTGTTTTATTCCTCAAGTGTCTTTTGAGGTGGCCTTCTCTCACTCTGGTGGCAGCAGTCCCAGGTGCAGACACCTCTCTTGGGCTGTGACTGATGTCTCCAGACTGTGGTGCTTCTAGGCAAACAACCATGTGTACCTGAAATGTGCTCAGAGCCACACTGATCTCTTTGTCCATTAAGAAGCAGTGTGTGTGTGTGAGGAGGGAGGGTAACTAACATGGAACTCATAAGACACTTTCCTTGAGCTCTGACTGTGTATTTATCTGGTGGTTTCCTGTCAGTGAGTTCTCTCATATCTCTTCGTGAGGACAGAGACCACCGCAACATTCTCCTAGCCCTCTTAGCTTCAAAATCATTATATAGAATTTATACTTTGCATGTTCTAAAACACAATTAAAGGTACAATTTGAGCTGTCTATGGTCTGTCTAGAATTGCTGTCTGCTACAGAGTATTATTAATGTATAATTGATATTAATTAACATGGGTTGCAAAGAACCAGAAAGGCTTTAATGGTGTTTAGGGAATTCTGAAGACACAAAACACTTGCAAAGAGAAATTTATTATTGTCTTTCCTGATAAAGTGATTTTTCAGGTGTGAACACACATTGTCACACAGAAATACAGGTTTAAAACAAATATTTTGTTGTGGGTTAACCCCAGCCAGCAACTAAGCACCACACAGCCACTCACTCACACACCTCTACCCCTGGATAAGGAGAACTGGAAAAAAAATTAAAACTTGAGGGTTGAGATAAGAACAGTTTAATAGTCAAAACAAAGTAAGACATGATGCTACTAATAACACAAATAAAAACAGCAACAACAATAATTGTAGTGGAAAAGAGGGAGAGAGAGGAGTAAAACTTAAAAACAACTGGTGATGCACAGTGTAGTTCCTCACCACCCGCTGACAAATGCCCAGCCTGTCCCTGAGCAGCAACTTGTGGTTCCTGGACAACTCCCTCAGTTTTATGTACTGAGCACAATGTTCTATGGCATGAAACATCTCTATGGCCAGTTTGGATCAGGTGTCCTGGCTGTGCTCTTTCCAGGCTTTTTTTGCACATTTGCTTGCTGGCAGAGCATAAAAAAACTGTAAAGTCCTGGATTTAGAGTGGGCACCACAAGAAACAACTAAACTATCAGTATGTTATTGACATTATTCCCTACTAAATTCAAAACACAGCTCTGTACCAACTACTAGGAAGAAAATTAACCACATCTCGACCCTAATCAGGTATGCATATGTAAACGTAGGTGTGAATCT
Source organism: Phainopepla nitens (assembly GCA_013400175.1). Taxonomy (NCBI): domain Eukaryota; kingdom Metazoa; phylum Chordata; class Aves; order Passeriformes; family Bombycillidae; genus Phainopepla; species Phainopepla nitens. Next base: position 963,130 of record VXBQ01011160.1, on the reverse strand, counting down.
TGTCAGAGATCTTAGAAGAGAGCTCTACAGTGTAATTTCCTGTTTAGAAGAGAACTAATCAGTCATACATCAGTCATATATATGAACACAAATACTTTGAATTAAAAGAAATAAACCATTATCAAACTAGAATAAAATGTTTGTTAATTTCAGTCAAAATTTGAAGGAAATATTAAACCATATTAGTACTGTGAGTTGGGCTGTGTACAATTACATTATGATGTTGGCACATTGATGGATTTCTATAGTTTTAACTGAGATCTTAAATTTGTATCTCCTCAATTTTAACCATGCGGGAGTATTTATTCTTTCTTATAGCTCACAGCTGAATTTACCTTGCTAGGGTAAATAACCTAACATTTACTGTGTTCAGAAAATAGTTAAAGAGACCTGACAGCTTGTGGATAAGATGATTGTCTCTGGGTACAGTTCTACAGCTGCTAAAAGTCCATGATGCTGTTAGTGATAGAGAAAAGACTTCTTGATTTTTAATATACATGAGTTGTAACTACTATGCTGTTACTGCATATGGGGCATTTGTTACAAAGCTGAGCCAATTTGCCTTCAGTAATCAATCACTTGCTGTTAGAGGTTTCATTTCTTGTTTGAAGCTGCTGGTGTAAGTGTTTCTCTGAGACAGGATGCTAGACTCGATAGAAACACAGAAACTGCCAGGTCAGTTAAGCCTGCAAACTTTGCAAAATACCATAGGACTATTTTTAACCAAGCCTCAGCACAGCTCTGATGACTGCACCTCTGATACTGCATGACAAAAATTAGGCTTGATTGCAGTTTCTTTTTATCATGGTATAGTTTTCCATCTGCAATAGTAACTTTTTTTATCCCAGTGTGAATGATGAACATAGAGTAATCACTTCTAAATAGGTTTGTTCAGTGAGAAAGACAGCGAGACAGAGGTTGTGCTCCCTTTGGCTCAGCTGAAGTCATTCCATGAGCCCTCAGCAGTTCTCTGCCTTTTTTATGTCTTTTTACATGTTCCCTCTGGTTCCCATAGCAAACCAGCAGAAACTAAAGCATCTTTTTACTGAGTCTCTGACTTCCATGCATAGCTCCTGCTGATGTATTTATTGGCCTTTGGAGATTAAATGAGGCACAAATAGCACATATAGCTTTGGAAAGAAATTCCTTTATTCTGGCTATGTCTGGACCAGAGTTTAAGTAGCTGAGCTTGTACTAGTTCAACTTATTAGTATTGGTGTTAAAATTAGAACCTCTAATGTCTTTCTATGGCTTGGTTGGTTTAAAAACTTAAGAGGCTTGTTTTTAACTAACACTTTTATTGGCGCTCTTCTGAGCCTGTAGGTGCAAAAGCTTTGACTTTCACTGGGTTTCTTCTCTGCAAAGAGAGCTGGAAGTATCCCTGTGCAGTGTCCTGAGGCCAGCAGCAGAGCTTCTGGGAGTAATGCCAAATATATGAGGCGCAGAAAAAATAATGAATTGAAAATAATACTAACTAGGCCAATCTAATTAATACCTTCTAAACCAAGGAGTTTACAAAATGAAGGATGTAATTAGGAATAATGCGAGCCCTTTGAAATCCTGGCCTTAAGACACATGGATGTTATGTGGTGTAACTAGAAAATAGGATTGGGATCATTAATAATATTCCTAAAAGAAAAAGCAAGGCAGTGAATGGAAATCAGGCTCAGGAGTCTGATGGTTGGGCAGGGAAGTGCTCAATGGTCAGGACTCCTCAACTCCTGTGACTGTGCTCAGTGAGTTGTGCAAATTGAGTGTGGCAGACAGAATGAGACAGTCCTGGGCTCCTCATTTACTATTTAAGCTATGAACACTCAGCCTAAAAAAATACATGTCCCAGTTCTCAGGGAATCTGTGGGCTTTGGGTTTTTCACCTGGAAGATGAAATAGGTGTTGCTGGTAGGAAGTTATGGCATCATTTATAGCTTCACTGTGATTTAATGGAGACAGAGATTCCTTCTGGGGCTGCAGAGGCTCAGACTATGAGTGCTTGAGTGGCAATGAACTGAGATTTTTCTTTAGAGGGAGAAAGCCTGTTTGTAGGATAATTCAAAGTGGAAATCACTGGTGTGGTATTTTCTTTTTGACATAGCCTGCACTTGGTTGAGTTTCCTTGAACCTGAGCAGTAATAACCCATGCACAGGAAAACCCTGTCTTTGGCTATCTCTGCTGCAGCATCCTCTGTTTCTAGGATGCATGGAAAATACAAGAGGATCCAAATGACCACGAGCTTTTTCTCCTCTGTTAACCATTGTCTTTTCCATACCAGATCGACTCAGTTCAAAGACCTCCTACCTGCCTGGTCCAAAAGGAGAACTTCCATGTGCAGTTGCTTGGCAACACAAGGTAAAGATCTAAACAAAAGGACAAAGAAAAATTATTTAATTCCCAAGACAACCTGAACAGCTTTGGAGGTAGTTGCTAGTAGTAGTCTTTCTGTTGTTTGGCTTATGCTACAAAATTTTGCTCGCAAAGCGGTGTGACACCCTCAGTTATCACCGATACACTGAAAAAAAATCCTGTGCAGACACACATATGGCTGCAGAAAAGAGTGTTTCCTGGCTTGGCTCTTGCTGTCGGGGGAGGAGGTGTAAATAGAACAACAGAAAACTGCAGCTTGGTGGCATATGTTCCCTCTCACCTGGGAGCCCTGACAGCAGAGTCCCCTGCTCCCTGGGCAGAGGAGTACCCCAGGCATGTGTCTGCCGTGACCCTCGTGTCCCCGCTCCTCTCATCTCTGGCCGGGAGGAAGCGCTGGGGGCTGATTCATGCACGTCTCCTTGCTGTCCCCGGCGCCGGGTGACATGGCTCATTATGTACCGCGGTGGCAATTGGCACTTCCACTCAGTGCTGGAATGAGATGAGTCCTCGCAAGGCGTGTAATGTATGCGCTATCCGTGCCAAAGTGGAGCCTATCTCTTGTAAAATGGCTTTGATACATCGATAAATGGAGCTAGCTGACAAAAATTCCTTAACAATGAAGTATCATTTCAAAGCCAATATTTTTTTAGAGTGCTGAAGGTACAAGGAGCCCTAATGACTAGCAGAGGATCGTTATGTATGCAGGTGAAAAAGAAAGATGACAAGGATTTTAAATCAATCTATCACATTATGCAGTTACCTGCCAGCAGTGAGTTTTTCACCCCTTTCATTTTCCGCTGCCAAATACCACATATTCAGACTGGTAAGCAGAACATTTGGGGGCAGAATTTACATTAAAAATGAACCTTTTACATAAATTATGACCTCTTTTGTTTCCCTCCTGACTGATGCTCTTTAGCTGTCACATGCCCATTGTAGAGGGACTATTCTTTCCCTGATGCGTGCATGTAATTCTCATTAACATCAAGGCAACTTACAAGTAGTCATTTGGGAAAGACAGAACCCAAAGTGCCTCTAAATGCTTATGACAGGGGTGCCCAGATTGCCAGGTCCTGCAAGCAACAATCCAACATGTTCATCTGGCTGAGAGCCTTTCCCTCCCCAGTGTTTCTCTCAGCCATCCTGCAAATCCCACTGCCCCAACCCATATGCCCCCCTAGACACTGACACAATCCCCCTCTGCTTCTTTCAAACCCTCAACCCCCCCCTAACAGCTTAAATCCTTCACTGGCTCCTCCAAACTCCCACATCTTCAAACAGCCTGGGCCATCACACCTTGCTGCTTCTGGCCCGCCATCTCTGCTGCATGTCCCTGGTGGTCTCTGCTTGGTCTAGCAGCAGCACTACCAGATGGCAGGCAGCACCAGGCAGTTCCAGGCAGAACCAGGCAGCAGCAGCAGCAGCAGCAGGCACAGGCAGCAGCAGCACCTCCAGCACCTGCAATGCCACCTGCAGCTCAGCTTGTGAGCTGCTCCCTCCGAGCCCCACATGGCACTGGCGTGTTCTGCAATCTGCTGGCTCCTTGCACATCATGGGGCTTCCGGAGCTGGAGAGAGACAAGCACATATGAATCATCCCTCCTGCCTCCAGCAGGCCTCCATGAGCAAAGTGGCCTTCTTACCTGCCACACACATCTCCCGTCCTCTAGTTTGACCTGCTGCTCTCCCCTGGTCTGGCACACCTGGTGTAAGAAAATGAGAGCATGCTGGGAGTAATGGTAATCCAAACTGTGTGTGCATTACACACCCTGTGTCGTGGCCACCAGGTGCTGGGACTATAAAGTGAAAGTGCCACTGTGAGAGCTTACCTCTGGAAATGAGGAGCTATTTACCCTTTGAGAAACACTTCCAGCTTCACACCCAGCTGACATGATCCCCGTGTTAGGCACAGGCAGGGAATTTGGCTGCCTGCAGTTTCTCTTATTCCCAGATGCTCTTGCAGCCTTAGTACTGCCACAGAAGGTGTGAGACCAAAACTGAGTTTCCTGCAGACTGGTGGGATTGGTAGGTGGGGGAGAGGAGAAACTGTGCAGTTATTCCAACGGGGGGGGAGGGAAGGGGAAGATGACTGATGAAGGTTTGATAGAACTTGTGTTTAGTGCCTATAACTTGTCTCAGTTGGTAAAAGAGCACTGAGACTTAGGTTCTCATTTGAATAGGACTATCATTTCCTCCTCCATAATACCTCCCTCCCTCCTTGTAAAATAAAAACCAGCCCAAGTAGTAGCCTAACTGATGTAGGGGAGCTTAGAGAATAAAAAAACTCTTCTATATCACCGATTTCTAAGGGCAATCAGCCCCTATTCCAGATTTTGAAGAAGCTGAAGATTAATTGCAACGATAAAGTAACTTGCAAAATAGTGAGATACCTACAACATTAGACAGAGAGGAGAGAACAGCTCCATGGATGAAAGTTCCCTGCCAGTCGCGTTGGCATCATCTTAAAAAGCAGAAGTCATGAAAGAGAGAACTATGGCAAAACTGCAGATATGAATCATGGTTTCACCTTTGGGAAGAAGTAGCCCTGTGCAGAGGAGAGGAGAGAGTGAGCTGCTCCCTGGACCACCTGTTAGAGTGCTGAGGCAGAGTGCTGAGGCTGGGGTGATTCTTAAAGTCATGGGAATATTGGGCATTTGAGGTTTGGATGAGTTTAGAAAGCACTTTTTAATCTCCAGAATTTGCTCAGTATGAAGTCTTGTGGATCTTTCCTAAATTAAAACAACAGAAGATGCCTCTGATTATCTTGTAATTCTCTATAAAGATGAATCTGGGGATGTGTAACTTTGGGTTAGACATTTGCCTCCTGCCAGGTAAGTGAACGAATTTAATTTCATAATATGATGCAGTCAAGTAAGTTCAACAGGCCTAACAACTCACATTGTGATATTTAATTATGCAGTTATTTTCAGTAAGAAATGTAGCTCTGTTCGCCCCGCCCCTCCTTAATATCTCCTTCTTTATCACTGATGTTATTTGGCAAAAATTCTTCTTTCTAGCGGGAGAATGGATAGGCAAACCGAGAATGGCAAAATGCTCTTTTCAGAGAGTGAAACTGGCAAGTGCTTGACAGATCGTAACTGTATTGTGTGGCAGGGCTTTTGGGCTGGTAAATATGCGCAATTCTCAGTATTTGCTTTCATGTGGGGAGGGGGTGTAGTCTCAGTATTTCACATATGTCACCTCAGGGGAAACAGAGCCATCATACTGGTACAGAGCAGGTGTACTGCTGTGCCTGTGCTGAGACCAGTCTGTTTTTCAGTAGTTCTGAAATATAACGAATCTCATTGACTCTAAAAGTTCAAGTATCTTTCAAGAGTTTCTTCCAATATCTGAAGGAGACACTAAGAGAATGAGCTGTAGAAGTTAGATGTGAGAGAGGATCAAGGTTGTGGGAGTGGTGAGCAGTGCATATATATTGACATTTCAGCCCTCCATGAGCCAAGAAGCCTGGATTCAGAGGTGGATGTAGCTACATGGCTACTGGAACACGAGGGGTTAATGTTTTACCCAGACAGACACCTGAGAATTGTGAGCTGAATTGCCATGTGGAGGTGCCCATCTCTACTCACAGAGGGAAACTAGATGGCTAGTTTAGATCTCGTTTTGAATGAGAGGATGAAGACAAATCCCTCCACTGCAACTTAGCCGTTGATCTCTTTTCTTGATCTCTTTCTCCTGTTTTGCAGGAGGATGTTAACTCACTCCTTTAAAGTTTCCTGCTTCCAGGTCCCCTTCTTTGCTTCTTTCCTCCCTTGTTCTTTCCTCTTCCTCATGATATGCCTGAGCAACTCTTTGGCTAGAGATAGCAAATAGAGTCATCGAATAGGATCACAGAATATCCTGAGTTAAAAGGCTGCAGTATGAGGTTTTGAAATTTGTTGTGTGAAGTGGAAAAAATGAGATCTCCATTTTGAGTTGCTTTGTTTTCTTTTTGGTGACTGACTGATAGGCTGGTGACTATACTTACCTATAGGATTCAAAGCTGTTTCTGCCCTAAGATCAACTGAACTGTGACCTTGGGTTTTACTCGGTTCTTCTCCACTTCTAGGAAATCTACCACCTATGGAAAACTGATATAAGAGTTTTAATAGCGGAAGTTTTGTAACTTCCTTGTTGCAACCCTCCAAGAAATCTACTCCTCTGAAAGCCTTTGTGTTTATCTAACTAAGATTTTCAAAGATGAGTAAAATGAGTCTTCAAAATACTGCCCACTGTCAATACATTCAGGATTTTGGCTTCACCCACTCAGTGACTCTGGGTGGGAAATCTCTTTCCCCTTTGTTTGTGACTTATGAAATCACCACACCTTGTATAAGCTTGTCCAGTATGATTTTGAAGTGATAACTTTGGTTTTGCTAGCAGGACAGATGATGCCTTTCTGAACTAATTTTAGTTGTCTGTGCTGAGCTCCATGTGATGGTGGCTATGCCATCACACTCAGTATGGGGTCAGAGTGTGAACACAACTGCCTTCCTCAGACAATTGAACATGTAAAAGGTGTCACGCTTTAGTTTTAAATTGTAGCTTTATGGCACATCCCTTTTATGCAGGAGACTGTGTATTCTAGGACTGCCTTTATATGTGCTCAGATGCAAGGGCAGAATCAGTGCAGCAGTTCAGTGGGAGGAGGCAACAGTAATGTCTGGAGGAAAAGGGAAAGAGCTATATCCAATTGAATCCAGACGGGTGGACTTGTGCCAAGCTAGAACTCAATTAAAACACTGGGATTAAATCCACTTTTCTAGTAGCACCCTCTTTAATTAAGTGCTGAAGGCAGTAATATGACTAAGCTGTGTATCTTCTTGTTAGCCTTTCAGTGCAAAATCTGCAGAAAAGAGACAGATGAACCTGTATGTTGAATAGTTAGAAAAACTGGACAATTTGTCACAGCCAAATGCTCTGTTTTCTGAAAAGGCAACAGTGTTGGTGACAGCTGGTTCTATTTCACAAGCTAAAGAAAACAATAGAAACCATTGTCTGTACAGAGATGAAGACGTATGTTAGGAAACTGCAGTTACACTCATTGCTTAATGAACTGTTTCTCTTCACTTATATTTAATTATTCTATCCATGTAGAATCTAGGGTTACACATAAAAGATACAGTATTTTAACTACTCCTCAGTACCTCTTTCAATATACTTGAACTTGTGTTCAAGCAGGCTCCAAAGCAGGCTTTAAAAATGTTCTCACAGGGCCAAGTCCCTGCTTCAGGTGATCATTTCATCTTGATTGGCTGACAAGATATGTTTTTATTCACTCCATGGGGGTAGCTTGTTTTAAAGGTCTAAAAATATCCATGATCATTGGAATAAATTCTCAGAGCTGGACCTGCATTGCTCTTCAATGTTTGGAAAAGAGTGAAGTCTTTGCAGTCAAATGATAATGATTTATTGGAAGGTGGAACTCAAGCTTCTAAGACCTGAAATGGTGCAAATAGAGTTCAATTACCCTAGAGATGAGATGGAATTTAAAAAGACAAATCCTGTCACTAACAATAGCCATCAAATAGATTTTACAGTCACATAGCTTCGTTGTGTGTGGAATATTGAGATGATGTCAGAACTTACAGATACATTTTAAAGTATTCTTGCTGATGAACACAATGGCTACCAGGTTCTTGGGTCAAAAATCTTGGATAGATCCTACATCCATGTTAATCAACCTTCTCTGTTTTTATCCTTTCCAGGGAAATAAAGAGCAGGAGAGTTTAAAAAAAACCATGAAAAACTACTGAATGATTATGATGTGCTTGCCAATTGCAAACCGGCCAGAAAGTTCTCAAGATTTTGGCTTGCACTGAATAGTAATTTACAGCAGGAGTTGAGCACTGGAACTGATTTGGGGGAGAGGAGAAGACAAGACTTATCTTCTAAAGTTTCTTTCCTATTGAGAGAAATAAGCTCTCACAAACTGTAATTCAGAGCAGCTAAATTGGATGTTTAATGAGTTCTGTGAGTTACATGCCTGAAGTGAACCCATATCTGCTGCAGTTGTGCACCAAACAGCATGTCTAGGGAGCAGAAGTTATTTCCACTGCTTGAGGAATGAGGGGCTACTAACCTTAGAGAATGATGCAAAAAGTGGCTTTGTACATTTGTTAGCATCAGGAGTTGTTTGAAACTTGCCATCTAGGGGCTTCTTACATTACAAACTTACAGATCCTGGTTTTAATACAAGTGAAGTCAACAAACATACTATATTGAATGTAAAAATAGATTCAGGTGCTAGGAGCTACAGCTAAGCTGTTATGATAAAAGGCTGAAATTACGATCTGTGCCAACAGTTATAATGATTATTTCATATTTGAAAGCCTGTGTGAATTGCTAATGACCAGTCTTCTCTGCTTCTCCAATTGGTTAACATTAACTTTGCATTTTCAATTTCTTCAACAGTCTTTTTTACTATGGCACTTACTACTTCTCTGCTAGTAGTCCTCTAAGACACTGGCGTTTTTCAGCTGGCAAGAGTGAACAGTAGCCCTGAACATTTCTCCAAAACAGCTCCACCTGACTTTCTGTGCTGTTTTACTTGAGTAAGACCCGTCAAACAGGGTCTGGCAGCACCATTAGCAGGAAGAGCAGTGACATTTTGATTGCTCTGTACTTTCTCCAGCTTCAACATAGCTCAGCAGATTTGGGGATGTCTGATTAGTCTGATTTAAAGGGCTTGGAAACGACTAGCCATTTTCCATTTCTCTATCATCTGCACATTTTGTTTGCAATACCTTCCAGACATTTGATAACATATGCACCTAGGAGATCACATATGTCTCCTGTACACACTCATATTTGTTTTAGAACATACACCAACCTGAGACAATAATCCAAAAAGAAAAAAGGTGTGTTTTTTGGAAAGAGAGGCTCAGAAAACCTTTATCTTCATTTTGCAGTCAGTGAGGATGGAGAAACAGAAGCTTGTGCTTGGAAGTGAGTATAATATGAATCATAGAGTTTTGCAAGTATATTGAAAAGCAACATGAAAACAATATGAATGTCTCTGTTTCTATAGTGTAGCAAGCACCAAAACATCAGAACAAGCTTCTTCAGTATAGTGATTTATATGGCATCTACGGGGACCTCTTCTCTTTGCCCACATAAATGCAAAAAGAAGGAAGACATGTCATGGCCCTTTTGTTAAAATGTATATTCAGATAAGAAATATAATTTTTCCTAATAAGAAACAATCGGAAAAGAACTCAAGGTTTGCTGCAAGTACAGTGGTGTCAATAATAATAACTGTAATAATTCTTACTAACACTTCTGATGATAGTTTCTTCCAGCTCATTTCAGGGTTCTGTCAGCGTTCATTAATATACTCACTAAGTCTTCTTCTGTATTAAAAGCAGACTATGATTTTGGGTCATCCTTCATGCTGCCTGTCATGGACATAAGTATGCTTGTTGCTGAGAAAAATACTTAACAAACCATCTAAAGTAATGGTTAGAAATGTGTGTGAAGTTATAAAATAAAGTTGAAAGTTTCAGAAGTTTCAGACTTCCTGGAGAGAATTAAGAGCTACAATTCTGAAATAGATGCTTTTTATTCACAGAGTCACAAGAGAATAAAACTGTAGGTAGAGCAAATCTCTAAGAAGAAAACCCTCGGCTTTATGTGAAGTTACACACATAGATCAGAGCAAAACCAAAACACAAAAAGAAGTGAGAAAATGAACAGAGGTAGCTGACTATAGTTCTGAACTGCAGCACTGTAGGAAACACTATAATTACCTTGTAGACCCAGGGCAAAACCAATTTAAGAAGCAAATTTAGCAGGCTTATAAAAAACCAGGTTGAATTCTTAGTTCTAGACTCTGCATAAAGACATGACTAGACCCAAGGCTACCTAAGTATGAGGGTAGGATAAAGCTTCTTCAAGGCATATGATAAATCTGGAGGTAGCAGTGTCTGACACAGTGATGAAGGATCCAGTGTTCTACTTACCTTCAAACTGCATATTTGCATCCACTACCAAACCTCAGCCAGTGGGTTTTGAGACTCCTGCTATAGCCTGAGTGGTGAAATTTTGCTTCTGCTCGCTGACTAGCAGGTGGACAATGCTTCCAGAGGTCAAAACAATGGTAAAAATCAGCCAAAGCAGTTAAGATCCTTGTCCTTGGTAAAACCAAACTAAGCCACAATTAGTTTGCACATAATTAGAAATGATTAGGAGTATTTTCATCTCATTTTATCCATCTAAAGTATAGGCCCTTAAATCCAAACTACTAATTTAAGCTACTCTACAGATAAGAGAAACTGGGGCTGAAAAAGGAAAATTCACCCCATCAGGTAGGTGTTTGAAACAGTGTATGTAGCTCACACTTTGGAGATGATGCCCAACATAGCCAGTGATAGACAAGCTGGATGCTGCTCTTGAAGACTAATTGACCACATTTTTCTTAGCATCCCATGCTTTTGATACATTGATCCTTAAATCCAGCAACTGTTCTGGAAAGTACAAGAGACAGAGCTGGCAATAAAAATACTCGAAAAAGACACTGGGTTCAGAACTATCTGTGGTCACAGCAGCCACATTACAGCTCCCGCCTGTGAGGTTGGAAAGTACATTTTCTGTGCCTTTTAATGTTGCTTAGCTTTACAGGACCATGAATTGTAATTATGTAGGAACTATCACAATATAAACATTAAATACAAATTCCTTTATCTCAAAGAATATTATTTGCATAAAATTGTAGCGCAAGATATTTGCCAAACATTAAAGACTTTCTCAAATCTGAGTTAGGAAATGAACTAAAAGAGCCGAGAGAACAGACTGAAAATACTTCTCCTTCTGAAAATACTTCTGTAGAGAAGCTCTTTGCAGTTCTAAATGCATTACACCATCAGAAAGAATCCACAAACCCAACTAAAACCTTCAGATGTTTAGTAACTGCACACACCTTTACTTTTAGGCAAACACTCTATTCTAGTGCTCCTTCACTTTCTGACCTAGAACCATGGCTGCACCTCAGCAGGTGTGTACATATGTATGCTTTCTATATTTAATACATGAACAGTGTGACATTGTTTGAAATGTGTATTTTGTTAAAATCAGCAGCAGCTCTGAAGAAAGTTGGCAAGAAGGTTGAAAGCTCTATTGCCACTGATGTCTAATGAAGTAGCAAGTATGTGCCCATATGGAACCACAAAGGTCAGGCTTGTGTTGAGCTGTACACTGTATCTGAAATCCAGAAGAAACAGCAATCTGTATTAAAGTTCACAGCCTGTGTGAAATGAGACTTGATTAAAATTATACAAGTTGTTAGCTCTGAATTGGTTCTTCATGTGAAAAGAACAAAACTCACCACACATTACTGTTCAGTAGAAAAAGCAGTGAAATCTTCTCGTGCATTTAAAGCAGTGCTTAGCATTGTAATAAAAAGCATGGTTCAGTTATAATGTGGGGTCAGTAATGCAAGGAGCAAGAAGTATAGCGTTAAATTAAAGAAAATGAGAGATCTGACTGACTATCAGTTTAGCACTATTACTCATGATGAGAAGTAAAATGAAGTTCATGACCCCATCTACTCTGCCTCTACTCTCTGCTCCTTCGTGTCCTTCATCAGCAGGCACTTCCTCAAGGAGATTCATAAATCCATAGTTTTCTCCAATGAATTGGCAGGCACACATTCTAACACTTCAAACCACCCTACTTCTGTATACTGTATACTTCTGTATAGAGAAAGAAAAGCTGCTACTCTGAGGCAAGTTACTGCGTCTTCTAGTTGTGAGATGTTTGGTATTTTTCTCTTAAACCATATGGTGACATCCTCACAGCATTTTTTCAGTCTGTCTATCTAGTGCTGCATGCATTTGTCTACAGTACGCAGCACAGAAGAACCAAATAGTCCTCATATTAAGTTATAATGATTATTATAATGTATATAACCTATTTATTACCCATAGTAATAAGCTGGTAGTGGTTTATTTCACTTGGAGAGCAACCTGATCTTTTCCAGAAAGCAGCTACGATTTAAGTTTTCATAAGCAGGACTACTAATAGGATCTTTGGTAAGACACTTACCCTATTGAGAAATCCATCTTTTGCAATAATGGCTATTAAGAGCCATAAACTAATTGTAGATAATGGCTTCCCATTCAGCAGCAGTAATTCAGCCACTTTATCAAGATATATGGCTTTAAGTTGACCACTTTAAGACCTCAGTACGCATGAAGAAAAGGATATAGATTGTGAAAAGACTTGTTAAAAGTAGCAAAGATGATCCTTAGTCACCTAGAGACTATGGCAGTGAAATAAGAGTCCAGATTTCAGGTGAACTTTCAGTGACCTCCTCTTGCAAACAAGGTAGTGATGCAAAAACAACCATCAGCCAGGAGAGGCTGGGACAGCGGGGCAGCATCAGCTGAGAGAATGGGAGATCTGGTCCCACACTGGGCTTCCCAAGCTGGTGAATGGGACCTGGGGTGCCCTGCACCATACAAGACAGAGCCTGGGGAAATGTGGCTTAATTGGCAGCCCTCCTCTTAAGAAGAAGAAAGGCCAATGAAATGCGGAAGGAAGATAATGTGGTGTAGGGCATGAAAAATACATTTGAAATGCAGATTATGAGTGCAAAGTGATATCACTTTCTGCGTATAACTATTTGGAGAACGTGCAAAGGGCTTGTTCTTGAGGGCCAGTGATCTTTCACATGAAGAGCCGTGGTGCCAATTTCTTGCCTCAGTCTCAGGGATTCATGGTTGTGAGGAGAGGGTCCGAAGTGATGCAGGGTGCCCAGGCAGGTGCAAAGGAGAGCTGCTCTATTCCAAAATCCTGGCCTTTTAAAGCAATTAGCTGGTTATCAGCTACATAGTTTTAATTATAACAAACATAATTCAACCAACCACCATACAGATGACATGAGCATGCGATGGTTGCATAACTTGTTTTCCTACCTCTAATTCATCTGAGTCACTTTCCCATAGCACTTTTCTGCTTATCCAAAGTAGCAGGCTAAGCCATGATGTTACAAGGCCTTCCTGTGTGAGGTTTTACCTACATGCAACACATGGTAACTCCAGAACGTGGATTAGTCCAGGTGAGCTGTAGGTGGGACTGAGTTGTAGTTCAGTTAATTCCTTGTTTTGCCTCGCATCTTCTGAAGACTGATTGAAAGAGAAATTAATAGAACCAAGAATAAGAAGGTCCTTTCTGATTTACTCTTAACACTAAGTATTTTCCTGCTTTTCTTCCATTTTTCAGCCATGCTTGGGATAAAACCAATACTTATCTACTTTGATATTCTTGTTTTCTCATCACTTTGCAGACTTGTTAACCCTTTCCATATGTTACAGGTTAATTTTCAGAAGGTTCCAGTGGCTGTCTCCTTACTCCTTCTCAAGACATCTCAAATACTACCTTCAACCAGTCTGGTGACTTTCCTCTTCACTCCACAAAAACACATTTTAAAATAAAAAGAAATTTATATTTCTTTACGTATTCAATGGATTTTTTTTCAGTCGTGTAAATAGTTGTATTGAGCTCTCTTTTTTTTGTGTAGTTTGTTTTGTTTTTCTTGATGATAGAGCTATGACAAACATAAATTAGCAGGATAAAAGTAGAGAAAGATGAAACACTGTGATCTACTTAGTAGTCTCCAAAGGCAAAATGAGAGTGACCCACTGACCCACTCTGGTATGGTCACAGTTATAAAGCTAGTAAGTAAATATTTAGTAAGAATATTGATATCAATATTTAATTTGCAGATATCAGGCATGATGTTGAAAGCATTGAGGCTCCCTGAAAGGTAGATTATTTATTAAAGATGTAGTGTCTGGGTCTCTGACACGGAGTACACGTCCCTGGCAGGGATGTGGAAGAGGAGGTGTGGGACAAAGTGGGCTCTTCTCTCTTCTGACACATGCTATGTGTGGCATTGGGTGGCTTATTTCATGCTATTCGTTCCTTACTAATGCATAGGGAAAGGTTATAAAAGTATTTGAGCAGGGAAGGAAGCATAAATTGCACTAGAGGAAAATATATTAATATCAGAAAACCACACAAGCCGGTAGTTCAGCCCAGGGAATTTAGTTTGAAACAAATGGCATAAACCAACATGTTACAGAGGAAAGGGGATAGAGGCGAAAAGATTTCAAGATGAAAATGATGCATGAAAAATGCCAGTCTTACAGCTCTGAGATGCTGCCTGGATCTTCAAAGCCACACCCACACCCATTGCCTCTCTGAGTTTAGTAATCCACCATTTAGGTTCAGCTAACAGATGGGTTGGTACCTCCACTCCCCTCTTCCATGCTTGTGGATTTAAAAAGTGCCTGGCAGATGTCAGAGACATTTTTATATTGCAGATATTGTTTTTTAGAGTTAGTTTTGAGGTTGGTTTTTTTTTGTATTCTATCAGGGAAAAATTAAGTAATTGAAGTGAAGGGAGTTTCCTGGTAATTCTCTTAGCAGCTCCTGTCACCAGAAGTACTTGTTTCCTCAGGCAAGCCCTTTATCCTCCAGGCTCTCAGCATCAAATCCCTCAGTCTTTGTCATGGCAGCACCTGACAAAACCTGACAAACCTTGTCCTTACCATCTCCACTTGAGAGAAACACCTGACCTCTCTCTGGTACCAACAGTGCTCCAGGAAGACTGCAATTCCTTTTTCAATTCAGACCCACCTCACCCATTATGGAAACACAACTGTCTGTAATAAAATACAGTGCATGGTGCACAGTGATGCAGTACGATGACAGGGACATGAATCAAATGTCTGAGAGATGAGTTAAAACAATGTAAATTTAAATAGGAGAATATGATTATTGAAGATGGAATTAGGTTTGGACACATGATAAGACTCCATCCATCTGTGAAAAATGCCAGAAGATTTTTTTTTAATGAGATTTTCGGTTATAAACGTTGAGACACCATCAGTCCTGAGGTGATAAGATTAGAGCTTGATTGTGTGTAGCTATGAGAATGGAAATGTATATAGAGAACTGATCTACTGTGGAAAAGCAATTAGGGACTACAGGGGGACTAATCAGCAAATAAAACAGCTATACAACATATCCCATGGCAAAAAAAAGTCAGACATACTCTGTTATAATTTAACAGACACTTGTAGATAAAATTGTGGTTATGGGTGACTTGAGGCATAAAATGATATAAAATAGAAAATTAAAGCTCTAATAAATTAATGTTGCTTGAACCAATATGCTGTTAGGCATAATGTATTGCAAAGGACAGGACAATTAAGGAATGGGAAGGGAATTACTTCTGGGATATAATGTCCAGATGCTACAATCTGAAAATCTGACCCAACTTTGACATTTGACTTTGGCAAAGCGGCTTAGAAGAATAGACTTGGGAGAGGACTAATCGTACTTATAAAAAGACTTGTGAGGGTCAAAACTGTGGCTGCTTGGACTTGTCAGGTCTTCAAAAGCCTCATAAAAGGTGGATTCTGAGGCTGGAGGAGCTTCATCTCCACCAGGACTGGCAGCTTGGCTCCAGAGGGCAGGTTGGCACAGGTGGGCACTGCTGGCATTTCTGTGCTGCTCGTGGGCCTCACCCAACCTTACACCAGCAGTGCTGCCCCCACCCTCTCCTCTGCATCTGCCTTTTGCAATTGCATTTTATGTCCTGCAAAAGGAAAGGAAATGGGAGTGGCTACGTGGCTGCTGGATCTGGGATGGTACATTTGATTGGTGAAATATTAAAGGGGTTTGCTTTCACTATCTGCCAAAGACCCCTCTTACAGACCATGACCCTCATAGCTGTGCACTTTTGGCACTGTTTGTCTGTAGCTGACCCATCTGTTATTTCCATCTGCTCTTCTTTTTTTTCAAGTTTACAAGTTATGTTCTGAAAAGTAATTCAGATCCCATTGCACCATTTTTGCTCTTGCTTTATGCAGCCTGTTTAGTGTGGAAAACTGAAGGTTTAGTGCCAAGCACTTGTTAGCTTCTAGGCAAATTAATTTTCCCTGAAAGAAAGAAAGAGAATTTTCTTAACTTTAAATACTAGTCTCTCTTTCCTGAACTTCATTCTCAACAGATTCACTTTATAAATTTCCCTTTTTCACGGATCAATTCCATTGCCGTTTATTTTCCCTTGAAGGGCCCCATGGCTGGTTATCACAGAAACAAACACATGAAGTACACCTCTAAGGAATTTGGGTATAGTGGTTCTATGGACAGCAACTCTCACAACCACTTTTTGGGAGCAATCCCAACTCTGAGTAGGAATTTTGCTCAGGTGCTTGCTGGAGTTTCATCTTATATTTTAAACAGGTACACACAACATTGCTCTCTTGAGGAGACAAGATTCAATACATTCTTTTCAAGTGTTAAAAATGATCAAGTATATGGTAATAAGTACAGCATTTTTCCCATGAGTAGTAAAGCAGCTGAAATAAAATGTTTATACTCCACCTAATGACATACTGACAGTCTGTGCTTTGTTCATGCATGCAATGTAAAGAAAAGATTTGTCAAACTTTAATGCAGCATGCTGAGCATTAAAAGGTAACAAAATAGGTAAGTATTGCATAAAGCAGGAAATGTTAAATCTAAAGTTTCTGCTCTGGATGCAAGCTTTGTCAAGGTCTCTCTGCACATGACCATGTGTTCCACAGGTGAGTTTGGCACCCAGCTGATGCCAAACCAGGCCCAACAGGCTACCCTGGCTGCATTTGCTCCAATCATCAACTTGTGCTTGGCCTTGGGAAATTTGGCCACGGTTGAGTAAGTCCTGATGACTCCCCTGGAAATTTGCAGGGAGCTTATGGATGCAAACCTTACTACAGGAGCAGAGACTTAGTGGGGTAACGCATCAAAAATGGGCAATACTTGGCAGTAAATCTCACCCCTGCCCAAGGAGGGTGTAACACCTGCACAGGGTGTTACACTGGGCTGCCCACGGTGAGAGGCGTGGTGGCAAATTTGTCCTCTTGAATCCCAGCTGTTTGGCTAAAAAGCAGGTTGTCGGGGAGTATTCCAGCAAGGAAAGAGAACAGGTCAGGCAAAGGTGAACACCTCTATCCTAAACAATGAACAAACCCACCAAGGTGTCTGTTTGAGCTGCCTACTAACAAATATAATTGTAATTGAAACACTGTGCTTGTTGCAAGATGCTAAATAAAACCATCCGTTTAATAATACCAATCTGTTTTAGTATAATAAAATACATCAGCTATGGGATATTTTATGAAAATGTTTAATTCAACTGTTTCTTTGGAATGTAGTAGTCATAGTTTGGAAATTTAAGTTACAGTTCAGTTCTATGTGGTTTTTTTTATGCTACTCAGCGTCTGAGAATACAAATGTCATTTAAAGTTAAGGCTTCGCTGTTCATTTTGAAACAACAATTTACAAGTGTCATATTGTCATAGAAAATAAAAATTTCTGTAAAAAAAATTTGCACAAAGTTTTATGATGGTACAAAACATGAAGCAATAATATACCAGTAAAATGAAATCATTTTACTACAGAAGATTTTTATAGTTTTTCAATAAAGAAAAAAATATGTTATTTTACACTTTAAAAATTATGAAACAATCTAAAACAATATAAACTGAACATTTTGTAACACTGCCTTTACAAATTAATAACTTTATAAACATATAATTTTTTTAAATATATTTATCAGTGCAAGATACTTTTCAATGTAAAGTTGCAGTATCATTTTTCCTTTATTGAAGGGCAACTTTAATTCTATTACCTTCAGAGAAATCAAATCTTCAGTGCTAGATCCTCATTATCATAGTAATGTCTGAAGACCACAAAGGAGATATTTTTTTTATGTTCATTATTCTCAGTATGTTAAAAGAAGGAAAAACCCACAAACTACCAGCTTTTCTGTTCAAATAGATCAAGACCCAGAGCTGGTCTGGAATCTATTGAAATCAGTGGGAATATTTCAAAAGGTTTTGGGCTTGGGCTCCCCAATGGGATTTTCTCTTCAAGGCAATATAAGCATGTAACTCTTAGTCAAGTTAGTGGACTAGATGTTTTTTCAGCTAAGGAGAATAGACCCTTAATTCCTGACTCACACAGTGTTGGTGTGCTATAAATAGTTTTGAAAAATGCTTTTCTTCTTTGGGTTAATTAACTAGCTGCTGCAATGCCATTATGGTCAAATTACAGTGTTAGAAACCAATGAAAGTTCTACCTCTGACAAAGTGAGTCTGTCGCTTGGGACATCTCACAGACTAACTTTTAGGCAAAACTTTCAAGCCTTAGGTGCACTGTCTCATCTTTTGGAGGACCCAAGGTTGAGAGGCTGGGGAGGTAGCTCTTCCATCAATCTAAGGTTTGATGACCTGAAGTGAGTTTTTGGGTTTTCCTGATAGTCATTCCCTCTAGGACCCCTCTGAAATAGCAACTGTCCATGTTTATTTTTCTGTTGGGTCTACCTTTAAAGTATTTTCAACTTCAAACCTCATTTTCACCTGCTGTCTCCCTCTTTTTTCTTCAATTTCTGGGTTACTAGTGGATTTTCTACATAATTTTCTATTTTATAGTTCATACTGGTGAAATTATACACTTCAAAACATTTGGTGTATAAATAAGGGTGGATTCTTTTGCTCCAAGTAATTCAAGGCTGAATTAGCCCTTCTTTAATCCTAATCCTGGACAGGATATCTCATTGCTCTTTTACAAAAGCAATTTTGGAAAAGACTAACTCAGAAAGTCCCAATCACTTCCCTGACTCTACTCAGGAAATTCAATGAGGAAAAACATGAGTTCAGTGCTTGGTAGGATGTTCTTTTCCCCATGTTTGCACTGGTTGTCTCTGCTGGTTGGTGGATACCCAGGGGAAGGTTGAAGCTGCCCCCAGTTATGGCTGTGCTGTGTGCAGGTCACTGCAGAAACCCAGGGGCTCCCCTTGGAGGGGAGTGACCCCTCTGCTCCCTCACTGCCTTGTATGGACCCCTGTGGGAAACGTTCTTGTTTATTTTTACCCTGTTGGACCAGCTGCATAGGCTGTTGAATATTATTTGACCAATAGCATTTGCCCTAAAATATTAAAAAAACTTGCCACGTCATTGTCAAGCACATTTTTCTGACAGCTTAGAGTACTCAGTTCACTGCATTGGTCACTGTCTGCACTTGTGGTCAAACAGAAACCTCCTGGTATGAAATGCCAATTGGATGTAACATGATGATAAGAACATACCCTACATACATTGTGGGATTTCATTCTGCCCTCAGTACCCACTCCTAAGCCCAATTAGCATTGATTAGCATGAAGATACATGGTTACTGAGAGAACAGAACTCCGAGTTCAGGTAGGGGCAAGAGGAGGAAAGTTTCTCGTTTTAAAGGCAATCTTTTCTGTAAGGGAAGCATTTTCCCCAGTGTAATTAACAGGCAAGCTGTTCAGGATAAAAGACATGTTTCATGACATCAGGAAAAAAGATACTGTCACTTTATGCTGTTAAGAAGAAACCCAAAGTTCGACTTTGGAGGATAAAGTTAAGAATTTTCCCTTATTTTTTAACACAAACTCTAATAAAATCCTTTGCCATTACCAGCAAGTTAAAGCTGAAGTTTTCTTTCCTTGGCAATGGCAAATGCTTATGCAACCTACTCAGAGAGACAAAGAGAGAGAGAAAGAGAAGAGAAAGGGAGAGAGATTTTACATTTGAAAATACATTCTATATGAAAGAACAATAAAAGGGGATATTGCAGCTTTATACAAAAGGGTCAAGAGACATGAAGTTGAAATACAGAAAGCAGAACAATCAAGCCAGGTTGTCAAATTTGATTAGCCCTTGCCTTGGCTGAGGCTGTTTTCTTACACTAAAATATACTTTTCTTTTAGTCAGTGAGCCATCAGAATATGATTAAAGACAAGGGCGTAACTGCAGAGAAGCTGTAGTTAATGTTAACACAATGAGAAGCAGTACAAACAAAAAGGCACTTGAGAGGACATACACTAGCCAGTGCCAAGGACTTTTTTTTGTTTAGTTTTTAGGCAGTACACTTGGTTACCAGTTGTGTCTGATGATGGCACATACTCTTTTATGGAGTTCACAAGCACAAAATTGAGTACAACACTGAAAAACATCAATAAAATTTGACTGTATTGCTTCGTAAACAGAGCTGACACGCTATATCGGTACTGATGCAGCAGTACTTTCAAAAACATCCTAACCCTTCTTTGCCTATGCACAACACGAGCAATTATACACAAATACAGGTGCAGAAGTCCACTAAATTGCTGTTACTCCAATATTTTCTGGGCACTGAGCTACAGACAGCATGTCCATCCAAAGGACCCCACTGAATACATTTTGTGACAGCATCTTGGATTTTGCACAGTAAAAACAAAATTATCCATTAACGGAAAACAAAAGAGAGGGAGAGAAAGAAAGACAAAATGAACTATAAGTCAATCATACTTGGTCTCAACACCAGCGTTCGATTATTTCAAATAAAACCAACAGAAAAAGCAGACTGTACATGATTCAGGTTGTTAACACAGATTGTTGTCCATGTTCATCGGTTACACACTCATTGAAGCTCCTGAGAAAAGCTTGGCTCAGTGTCATCAATGCACTTTTCAGCCTGTACAGTAAAAGATCAACAGTTCCCCAGCACGACCGAGCGATGTCCTTCCATCCCGACTCTCTGACTTCTCCAGTTGCTTTACGCCTTCACGCTTCCGAGTATGAATTCTGTGTGTTTAGTTTATCTTTTTTCAGTTTTACACCATCGACCAGTTCAAAGTTATAATTCTCCAGTGCAGACAAGTTCCTCTCTGACATCCCATTGTGCCAACAGGCACAGTACAGAACAACTCCACAGATGGCTCCTAAAAGCACCCCGAGTGCACTCATGGCTATGATGGTAATGAGGATTGGATCTAAGGTCTTCAGGACATTGCCTGGCTTCCTGGAGATGTTGTCATCATAGTCGTCACCTGGATGGTATGGAGGTGTAAACCCTGAAATTGAATAAAGAATTGCAAAATTTTCAGAACTGATCCCAGTTAGAACTTTGTTTAATGAATTGGAAATTTTGAGGAGACCAACAATTTTTTTAACATAAGTTTTTTACGTAATTTTAAAACCTAGCTTCTTCAAGGTGGTCATAAATAGTTGAAAACCGTAACGTGGCCCAAATAGTCGTGGATTTTTTCCAGACTGTTCTCCAATCTGCTGCCTTTTAGTAGAGCTCTGGTTCTGCCTTGGATTAAGTGGGAGTCTTGGGAATGAATCATGAGGCCTTTTGATTACATTTTGCCGTGTTGCAGTATATAGCTCAAAAATGTTAATCAAATCCTACTCAGCTCAGTGTGAGAGGTTAGAGCATTAGACATCGGTTGGGAATATCCAGCCATTTTATTTCTACTTCAATGACTTTAGGATTGAATCTTGAAATGCAAATAGTGGCAGAACTGACACAGAAGAGCATTCTGCCCTCTTGTGTGAAATATTCACTGGGCATCATAATGTTTTCCCTCAACTTTTTAAGTTTATGAAAATGATCCAAAAGCAGCAAACCCTGTAATTGTTGCTGGAAAAGCCAAAAAGTCTTTTTGGACAAACTCACTCTCTTTCACTGAAATCAATTATAGCAATCCTGTTGACTGTAACAGAAAAAAATTAGGCTCATTGACTGAAAAATGCAAGTATATTTTATTATTGGAACAATATGACAATTATGATCCATATAATGATCCATTTACCGTTATCATCATTAGAAATGATAATGCTTTGCTAGACTGGTCATAAAATGGCATTTTCAGCCAGGTCTGTGAAACGTTTAACCTGATGAGTTTTGAGGCTAATTACTGAGGCACGGTGCGAGTCATAAATTGTAAGATATAATGATAGTGCTTTCTTCAGCAGTGGACAAGCCTTCTAGGTAACAAAATATTGAGGGGCTATAATGTGCTTGCATATATATGAATATAATGTAACAAATTAGGTATATGAAATTTGAAATGTTTGAGATAGGTACGAACAATAAAAAGCACGTAAGTCCATACGGCATAGAAGAATAAAACAATTACAACCATCGTTTATTTAAATGTAAGTCTTCTTATCATGTCATCCAGAAAAATCAAAACACCCTAATACAATATGCAGTTAGAGAACAAATCTATAAATAAATAAATAGAATGCAAAAATTCACATTAAAATACCCATTAAAATTCATTCCCTTTTAAAAAATAACACAATTTTTACCTGTTTGATTACTTTCTGGGTCTTCTTCTTCATCTATTTCATTCTCCACATCAGTTGATTCTAATGAAGCAAAAGAATTGACATTGATTATTAGGGTTACAAACACTGATTGACTATCATGCTGGCAATAATGGTATAGCAGATTTTCCTGTGTCAGAGCATCATTATGGCGGCTTGACAGAGCTGTTCATTATAATGGGCTCTGAAAATTAATGGAGAAAAAAAGAAAGGTTAAAAAACTCCTCTCCGCCCAGTCTTGGCACAGTTTTAGTTATCAGCAGGGGTTTTCCATGCCTGGGAAAGAGAAATCAGTGTGATGAATTAGCATCTCATTCACTGTATTTACAATTTTGGAGCCCAATTCCATAACACCTCACCAGCATAGGCATAGTTAATCACAAGAATAGTTTCACTAACTGCAGCGAGACCACTTGTGTTTGGATTTCAGACTGAGCATTTGGGTTTAGCTCCCTCAGGCTGAAATCTCTGTTCAACATTGGGTTTGAACAACCAAAACACAGAGGTAGGAATGAAGTTATTTTCCTTTCTCATGCTGGAGTCAATTAAACACAGTCACTGTGGTCTCAGCACCTCTCTTGGCACTGGGGACATTGCAGGAGGACTAAGCAGTGCCTCCTGCCTCCCTTTCCTGCCAACTGCCACTCTGGTGGCATTTGATGAACCCCAGGGGTTGGACCACGTGGTAAAAAGAGATTGTACAGTTTCCTCATCCTGCAGTGAAATTACCATGTAGCTGAAGACTGTCATGTTACCCTCAAAAGGATGTTAGCTACAGAAGGTGAGGAACACCCTCTATTATTGCTCTTAGTTGTATTGTTAACTCACACAGAATAAATTTATCTTCTTTATGCTAAGAGTTCTCATTTCTATTCCCTCTTTTATAGAAAAGTAATTGCTTCATCTCCCTGTGAAGGACAGTGTTCTGTTGCTTGTGTTTATCTGGGGTTGCTGCTGCCAAATTACGTGCAGTATGCAATGTGCATATGACCAGCAGTGACTGGAATAACTCAAGACTGGCCAGGAATAAAAGGGCTCAAAGAGCATCTCAGGAATAGCCTGGCTCAGACATGGGAAAGGCCATGTCCTAACATTGCTTTGTGTCCCACATGTCTGGGAGCTGACGACTACAGCAAATGAGCCACAGCAAATTCAGAATGAGTTTGTCTCCAGAGGACAGAGCAGGGGCCTTTTCACTCTATGTGCTTACCCTGTAAGATATGGTCCTTTAAAAAAATTTAAGAAGGCTTTGTAGTAAGTTATCTAAAAAGGGTGAAGAGATAAAATTGGATTTTGTGCATTAGTTAAAACAGCGTCCTGCAATATGAAAAGTAGAGAAATTTAAAGAGAGCAGCAATGTGAAATACAGGGAGAGATGTAAGAATGTGAATATGCTGTGACCCCTGTCAGTAGGTTGCTAATTCTGATCTAAACTGCTGCCATACCAAGGTGCCACCAGTGGCACTTACTATGAATAAAACTATGGACTGAATCAGGATGTTTTCAGTGGAAACATAGCTAATAATTATCTATCCCTTTCTCAGATGAAACCAGCTATCAAAACAAAATAAACAATGTTTTGGATGAGAATTCTCTATATTCTTGCTTGTCACACTTACTTCGGCAATCTTCTTGTGCTATGTGATTGTCAATTTTAATATCATCCACAGCAATTCCTCCAGTTCCTTTTCCAATTTCTCCCTCAATAACCACCTGGAAAAACAAGATAGTGTTCACATTGTTTTCATGTTAGCACAAACTGCACCTTTCAAGATTTCTTAATTAGTTGTTAACACACATCTTCACTTGCCATGATGTCACACTTGTGCTTCGATTGTGGCATGAAAATCCACACTGCCTACCTTTATGAACTTATACAGGCAAATGTAAATTATGTACTGCCATGATTTTAGGAAAGACCTTTACATCAGCAAAACCATGGCAAAGAGGCAGTTTTGTGACTGATGATAAGCGATTTGTAAAGTATTTATTTGGCCTCTGATAAGAAAGTGCTTGTATGACAGTAATCTGAGATACCATGAAATATTTCACTATTATTAGTCACAGCAAGCGTGCCTCATCCGTAGGTGTAATATTGTCTACATAAATCCTTCAGTGACATCTTTAACTGTGGTGTATAAGACACGACCAGCAAGGCGCTGCTGGCCTTGGCCGTGGTAGTTCAGCGAGGCACAGCCAAGCTCACCTGGTAGTGTTTCACAGACTTGTGAAGAAGAACACGTCCTTCTTTCCAGTAGTTTGCCTGGTGCCCGCTCAGGGTCCACAGCACCTGGTCATACTCATCCGGCTTCTGGTAGCGCAGCTTGATCTTGAGGGTGCCGACGTGCGCGCCGGCCATGTGGTACCAGAACGTCATGCAGTGGGCAGAGTTCTGCGAGTAAATCACGGGGCTCAGCAGTCGGGCGACTTTGCCTCTCTGGCTTTCATCAGCTTGAGAGTAAATGAAATTGCCATCTCCTACTGTGACAGAAGGACTGTGTTAGGAACAGCCACCAGCTTTAATTTTCTTTGTTAACATAAGAATCCCCGACCACCTGCTTTCTTTCCGTGCTGATGGGTCAGGCATCACAAACAAGAGAGTCAGAGGGTGCTGTTTTGGGAGCTCTAGGAAAGCTGATATGCTTTAAGTAGAGGGCCACAAAGCTGATCAGAGGGCTGATCATAGGGTCCTCTCCTATGAGGACAGGCTGAGAGTTGGGGGTTATTCGGCCTGGAGAATAGAAGGCTCTGGGGAGACCTTACTGCAGCCTTTCAGCCACTAAAGGGGATTTATAACAAAGATGAGAACAAACTGTTTAACAGGGCCCATAGTGACAGCCTGAAGGGTAATTGTTTTAAACTAAAAGAGATTAGATTCAGACTAGATATAAGGAAGAAATTTGGTGGGTGGTGAATCATTGACACAGGTTGTCCAGAGAGGAAGCAGACAACCCATCTCCAAAAACATTCAAGGTCAAGCTTGAAGATGTCCCTGGTCACTGCAGGGAGGTTGGACTAGATGACCTTTAAAGGTCCTGTCCAACCCAAGCAATTCTGTTATTCTACGCTTTCTTCTGGCCATCTCCTCTGCTATTCACTGGGATGTTTTGTGCCAAGAGTGAACCCTAACAACGTGCTCACCACATAAAACACACAAGGCATTTGCTTTTGCTAAGGGAAGGAGGCGCAAGCATGTTTGGTGAGACAGTATCATGTGCTCCATTAGTCAGTGTTTGCCTTCTGAAAAGTGCCAGCCCTGGTTCAGCAGGCTAAAGAGAAATCCCTGGGGCCTGCTCTATGTTAATTGTGCAAGGAGCTATTAAAAAAAAAAAAATCTCTGTTTGAAGTAATCTGTGCTCAAGGGGCAAGATTAGAATGGGAAGAATGTTGAAGGGTGAAATGGTTTTGAACAGTCATGGTCAGAGATCAGGAACTGAGATTTAAAGAATGTTCCCAAATAGACGCTGAGCATTGTCACAGATAGTGTCAGAGTTACACCCTTGATTTTTGTAACAATATATTGGGCTCTATATATTTGTGAGCCCTTTCCTGAAACAGTAAGATTATAGCTGGTACTTTCTCAAGCACATAATTGATTTATACACGTTGAAATCTGAACACCTAATACCCTTGGAAACTTACTTTCTTAATCATGCTGACAGAGAAGCATGTGGGAGTGTGATTAGTTTGGTAATAGAAAATTGCTAAGTAAGATACTGACTATAGAGAAGTGCTTCTGAATTACATTAGCCACACATCCATTTCAGTCAGCTTTTGAAGTGTCTTTGCAGAGAGTCATGGTGGAAAAACACAAACTTCATCCTGATGTGTATGAGGACAGATTGTGTGTGCAATGCACTCACACAAAAGGATGGAGTCAGCATTTATTGACATAATCCTATTGAGAGTAGGAACAGTAAAAGTAACTATAAGAAATACTATTTCTCAAGTATTGCTGAAATAAGTATACACATAGCTGTTTATACCAACATCTAAAAGAAAGAAAAGTAAAAAGAGGCAAAAGATGATGTTTTGGAAGGGTAGCTTTTTATCAGTATTGGTCTTTGCCTATATATAACATCCTTGATTTTCATGTGAAATAGTGTATAATTGAGACTTGCTGGATTGCAATGGTATAGTCCTGCACCAATGAAGACAGGAAGATGAGCATTGCTACTCTGGTAGGCATAAGAAGGACAGATTAGTGAGATGGGAACCAGGAATGAAGAGGAGTGGGTTAAACCCAGTGTCTAGACCTAATGAAAAAGAATGGAATGTATTTCTTCTAACATAAGACAAGGGCGTTTTCTTTTGTTTGCGTCTTTCTGTAAGCAGTAGAGGTATCCTGCCCAATGTGCACATTGAAGAATTTTGTAGGAGAAGATGATGTTCTTAAATTGTAAAAAAATGATTTAGGCTTTTTTTGTTGTTTTTTTTTTTTCTGTCTTTCTGCAGTAACATGTTGTCTAGCTTCTTAAGCAGAAATGCTTATGTCTATACGTTCTTTCCAACTTTGCTTCTGTGCAGAGCAGCACAACATGTGCAAATCTCATCAAAAAATGATAATAGGGAAATCCAGAGGGACAAAAAAGGAAAATAATCACAGCATTAGGATGGCCGTCTGAGTCAGGAGATCTAACACTGGCCACATTTCATCACAATAATATATAATTTGAAGTGACATCCAGTGAATCCTGCCATCTTCAAGCAGTTGCTGTTGAAGATTACCGCTGTGTATTTTTTCAGATTTACACACGTGTCTGAGAGAAAGACACACCTGGGAGTTGCTCACTGTGGTTCTCCCAATACATAGGGTGGCCTTGTTGTGCCACTGAGGGTTTGTCTGGGACATCAGAGGGGTGCCATTTAGAGGGGTCAGGGTCTGTGTTTGCCCCCACCCCACTAACTCTGTGCCTGCTGGCAGGCGAATAGCGGACCGGGCAGGTGAAGGTGCTCTTAGAGTTCAAGGACAATTTTAGAAAATATTGAAAGTGCAATAGAAGAAAAAGTGGCTGCCTTTAAGATTTACTAAAGCTCCCGCTCATGGAACAAATAAGTTTTCTGTACTAGCAGAGCCCAGTGGAAACAACAAAATCTCATTTGAAGAATATAATTTCTTCATCTCCTGATTGAAGACAGGTTCTTTCTCTATAATCCTTGATGGCAAAGTGCAGATAGCTCTCATTTTCAGAATATTATTGCAGTGCCAGGTCAGGAACTCTGTCTTCATTGTCTTAATTAGAGCTTTACTTATGCATGCCTTTTAGATTTTGTCAGTCTCTGGCTAACATAGCTTTTAACCTCCTTTCAATGTCAGATCCTACTGAGCCATTTCACTTTACTCTACATCAATTTTTCCACCATTACAGCCTTCACTTCAGCTAACTGCATTTAGTTAATTTGATGCCATTTATTTGTACAATGCCATTTATAGTCAAAGTATTACAAGTTTTTTTTTCCCCTGAAACTACTGTACTTGTCTTAAGATTCAATTGAAAGTGTCTCAGAATTTAAAAAGTCCAATTTTGTCTAATTTCCTTGTCATTCTCATTAAGCAAAGGGTAGCAGAAGTGGGAAGGGGGATTTATCTCAACCCATTTGATTAATCTGCACGTATGCAAGCGAGAACACTGAAATGAGAGGCTGTGCAGGTCACACGGTGCCCTCCCTTCTCCACTAGCCTGCAGCAAATTTATTGCCTAATTATGCTGAGCTATGAGTTAGTTACTACAAAACAAACCAATCAATTCCCCAGGGTGATATTTCTTGAAAAACTGTTTGTGAGCAGAGGATGGCTATAATCTCCAACTACTGCTGGAAAGGAGAGGGGTGTGCTAACACACCCATGTGGGAAGTTTCACTTACATACAATACTTATCTGTGGTGGGTAGTCCCTGTAACTACAAACAGGAATAATGTGAGGTCATTAACTGACTGACTGTATTAGTTGGTCAGGGATATTTGCAAAATATTTGGTCATTCAGATATTTTTCTACCCCAGGTGATTACCCAAAGGCAATTCAGGGGAAGGGAATATCTTCAGTTCCTGACAAGAAACAATCTTTATTCCCCAACAGAAAGGACAATTACAGTCAGTTTGTGATGACTGATAATGGATTAGGTTTACTAGAGAACCATCTTTTTGTATTTTAGGTATAATTCACTCTCCTGTGATTTTGGAAGACAGTGGCGTTAAACAGAACAATCTCATCCTGTGTAAAATAGCTACATCATGAACTCATGATTACCTGTGTGGTCTTGAATCGGCCCGGTTTTGCTGGTCAGGATTGCCCACCTTAAGTCCACCTGGTTGTCATGCTCCCAGTCACACAAAGTCTTTTGAGATCCCCAGCCAAAGCCACAGTTGTATAGTGGCAGCTCTGCAAGGAAAGATGGAAAAGAGGGGATGAAATGTGATTATTAATTGCATAATTTGGATTTTGTACTTCAAGACAAATGCATACATTTGACCATTAACAGAACCATTCCTTCCTGAAACTCCGAGAAGCCATAGCTAGAACAATCGTCCTGGGAGACAGATGAAAAATCACTACTCTTTGTAAAAGATGTGGTTGCTTCTTGTCTCTTTATGACCCATATTATGGGATTTTTTTTTTTTCTGTGATTAGATCAGATGCTTCTGATTTGCCCATGTTATCTGATAACCACGTGGCAGCGCACAAAACTCATAAAGAAAACTCTGGTTTACTTATCAGATGTATTTTCTGATTGTCAATATCTTTTTGCACCATAATAGTGCCCCAATTTGCAACACACAAGGAGATTTGAACAAAAATAAGAACAACCACGAACATTAATGGAATGTCCTTGGCAGGAAAGGATTTCTGGTGAAGTCTATAGTTCTTGGCTTCAATAAGGAACTTTTTTCAGCATCTTCCAGATAGATAAGTAGGCCCACAAGATGGCAGCATTGAAATGGACAAATTGAGAAGGAAAAGGGACAAATGTGGCTGATTGCCAAATGAACTCAAAATAAGCTTCAAAACAAGCTCTGCATAAAATAAGGGAAGTCTGGTGTTATGGTCAGGATGAGATCATATCTTGTTTTCAGCTTCTTTTCAATTCTGCCCAAAGGTTTAATATGTAGCAACTTATTTTCTTCAATAGAACTTGGAATTTCAATGGAAAGATTATAGAAAGATAGCAAATAAGTCCTTTGCATTTCTTATTTTCAGAAGCAGTTTGAAATCTTTTGAGCATTTGGTTCCTACCCCATTGGTATGAACTTTTATCTCACCTTGAGCAGTGACAACTCCCAGTAGAGCAATACCCTCCCAACAGCAATGTGACCAAATCTTGGAGTATTTTCTCAGGCATGACTCACGCCTTATTAAAGGAATAACTTAGGTTTACTTTAATGAGATGCTTTGTGCAAGTACGAACTAAGAACAAAGGACTCTACGCTTCCATCAATATCAGCTCTGGGGGAAGAATTCTGTTTCTTGCCCATTATTAATAAAAAAAGTCAGGAAAGATAATGCAACCCTTAGAACGTGCTTGTTTATTGTGGGAAAATAACAAGGATATGGGAAGTGTGTTGAGACCTGCAGCTGGCCAGACCTTTGAGGTGGAGCTCTTCCAGTCTGAAGAGGCAAAGACCTCCTCCATGTACTGAGCTGCCAGGGAAGACTGGTAAGGCTTTTGAACTCACAACCCAGATTTTAATGGAAGGTAGACTAGAATAATAATTTTAATAGCACAAAATCTCAGGTGAGTAGGTTGAGACAGAAACGATATAAAAAGGGTTCATCTATCATTCTCTCCTTGCCTGCTGTGTCCTTGTTTGGCAGGCCCTGGCTCCCAGACACAGTTTGTTCTCAACTCACTGGATTCCTGCATTGCGGCCACCACTCTGCCCTCTGGCCCCTAGAAAATTTCATTCTGTCAGCAGAGACATCTGAGCCCATGGCAGCTCCTGCCCCTCTGCTCTGCCTGTCAGTGCCTTGGCTGTGCTGTGGTGTCTCTCTGCACTGAGCCCTCATTCCTCATTCCTTTCTTTCATCCTCCCCATCCCTGCCTCCCCCCTCTCTCCTGCTGGCCTCCAGAGGGGTCTACTCCACACTGTCACGAATGCAGCATCCTAGCTGGGAACAAATGAATTCAACAGATAACGTCTGGCACAGGAATTCAATGTGGAGGAAAGATGTTTCCTGGAGCACCCTAGCCCTTTCTAAGAATAAAGCAGATTGTGGTGAATAATCTGTCTTTGGGCTCAAAATGTTGAAGAAGCAGAACTCAGTCTATGCACACATGAGAGCAGAAAGGCAGTCCATTATATCTCTTTCTTCAGTATATGAAGTATTTTTTTCTAGACAATGGGGCCATGATCAAAGACATCTTGCCCAAAAGGGGACTTCTGAAAATCAAGAGGGGTTTTAAAAGAAACAAAGTGACACTGCAATGAATTAAAGAGTTTTAAGATTGTGAAATATAGGCTTTCATTGTCAAGGAGGTCTAGGGAGAGCTATATTGCATGGCTTTGACATCAGAGCCATGAGACAGAACTATAGAAAAGGTTTTAGAAAACACAGAACAAAATTAATCTTATTAATCCCGAAGGATTATATCACGCAAAGTAGTGATAGCCTGTATAGCATTCAAACCACAAGAAAGGAGAACAGTGGTAGATAGATCACATCCATCTGAAGATAGCACACATCATAAGTGAGCATGTAGCACAAAGACATTGACAGGACTGGTATTGTTCAGCTCTGAATAAAAATAAATAGCACAATACATAGGAGGAGTATGTAAATGAGTGATGAATCCAGAGACTCAGAACAGAACAATATACTGGTTTCTCCATTTCACAGCCTAAGTAATGTGAGATATCCAGTGAAGCTCAATGTGGATCAAAGGCGAAAATTTTGCATATGATGTGAGTGGTACTTGCTCCCTTGAATGCTGCTAAGATTGAACACAATTCAAAGGGCACTGGACACTGACATAGATAAGGAAAACATCCAGAATTAATTGTTAATTCTAAAGTGCAGGAAGTGACAAAAGCCTTTTACTTCACGCTCTGATGGCAGTTCTGAACACTGAGATCAGAAGGAGAGTTTCAAAACCGAGTTAAATTTCACAGCTCCATCTAATAAATACTTTCTTACACTTTCATTTGAAATATATAGTCCAGGAAATTGGCAAAGAGCCTAAGTCTGATATGCTTTGGCCATGCCTATGTTCCTTGGCTTCAGACTTAGAGACAGCGTGGTGTAGCATAAAAATGAACTTGTTTTCCATGCAGAAGTAGAATCCACTAAAACTGAGGAGAATTTGACTAGTAACCTGCATGCAGTTAGCTGTTTCTTGCTAGGCTCCTATTGTTTTCTCAAAAGGTTTTGTGTTACTATATTCCTTAGACAATCACAGCAGTGGGATTGAAGGTCAAAAGCAAGGCATTTCAGAGTGCTCTTATTTTATGAGCTTCTTAAACATGCCATCTCTTACTGCCTATTCTTATGTCTCTTCCAGGGCTTCTCCCAGGGACCCATAAAAAAGGAAAAATAGGTCTGCTAGCCAATTAATAATGGACACTTGTAGCATCAGGATAGGTTCATTATGGTTCAGTATGGACAATGGATCTGCCCCAAAAAAGACAGACTAGTTCAGCCCTTCTATTTAAGGTCCCCAGGGGCTGATACAGTAGCTCACAGCAAGCTACGGGCAATCTGTCCTCTTCTTTGTCCTCGAACTATAGCTTGGCAGCTCTGGTGGAAGGAAGGAAACTAGGGATGAGTAGTAATTGTTGGGCTCTCTCTGCAGTGCTGGCCCATTCCCATGCTAGGATAATTCTCCTGCCAATAGGTGATTGATCTCTGGGTTTGTGTATATTGGGAGGACAAAGAAAACCAGCTATTATGTAATCAAATAGCACAGCTCAGATGAGATTCTGAGATGGAGGTGTGACAAAATCCCATATGCCTTTTTCAAAACGTAGGCTACGTGATACTGAATTAAAACAGATTTATCCTCTCAAAGAATAACGAACAGCTGTACTTTTTGACCACATCTTGCTCACAGCTGGGACCATTCCTGCATATGAGCAAGAAAGTAATTTGAAAATCTAGTTGAGTGAGTTTCTTGTGAGTCCATTAATCTTTCGTGGCCCACAGACTTCGACATATTTTTATAACTCCTCCAATAAGAGGCAAGAAGAAGCATGATGGCATTAAAGACAATACGAAAGTGCTCTTGCCAAAGGGTAAATCAACATTAAAATAGGAAATTACAAACATAATTTGGACCACTTCAAAGTAGTATATTTATCCTGATTCGTTTTTGCATTTCACCTTTTTATACCATTTATGCTGGCAGCACAGAATTCCCTTAAATGATAGTAAATGATAATTTAACAGCCTTAATATCCCTTTACTGATGCAAAGTTGCTCCAGCATAAATGAGAATCAGACCTATTCTACCTTTAAATTATTTCTTAGCAGAGATTTTAACTTCAGGACTTTTTAGTTATATTTTTCTGAAATAGCTATTACGTGTGTGAAAAACAAGGTACTCCTCAGAAGAGTCTGATTTACAAAGGACTCGGATTACACTGAGAGCACATAATGTAAATGAACAGCTTGCTCTGTATGTAAATAGCTGAGAGACAAGCATTTCAAATAGTCCTTTAGAATTGAAAAAGATGTGTTCAAAAAGACTACATGTTAGAAAGTCTTAGGGCTGAGGACTGAGGTATTTACCTTGACAGATGGATTTATAAAAGGCATCTTTTTAAGTTTGAGGAGGAAAGTAGATCCTCTCTTAAAAAAAAAATCCAAACCTTTAAACATTTTTAGCAGTTTGAAATCATGATTCTTTTTTATTTTCTATCAATTCAGTCCCCTTGAAATGAACTGTAAAAGACTCCTTGATGGAACAGCTTGTTTATACACGGAGGCTTCCTAGCTATTTGCTCTAAACTGTTTCCATAGTGTATGAAAGCTGGCTGGAATAGGATAATCTCAGGCTTTGACACACACAAGCACGTTAGTCTGGGATAACAAGATTAAGGATACTTGCAGGCTGGAATGCAGGCAGTAGGACAGCAGTACATGGTGCTGGCACCTATTGCAGAGTACCCGTGCCATGGCAGGTGCTGCTACTGAGAGGGTTGGTCAATCTCTGTTCCCAGTCACTGTGGCACAAGCTGCTGTGGCCACCACTGGCACCATGTAACTCATGCACGGTCACCCACTGGAGCCTGCAAACTGCAACTGATCTGGAATGGCTCCTTGGCTTGGAGCTCATCATTTTCCTCATGGTGCATTAACATCTTAAGGTGAACCAGGCCTTAAAGGGAATTAAGGCCAAAGCTGAAGGCTCAGTCTTTGATGTGTTAAATTCCTACCTTGTTCAGCTTGAGAAGAGCTGACAGAGTGCACTTATTGTCGGGCAGCAGAGGGCCAGGGGCCCTCAAGCAGCCCTGGAACTTCAAGGGCAGTTTAAACCGCGTTATTTGTGGCTGACGGAGCAGACGCGCTCCCGGCTGCAAGGCCCCTGCTCCGTGTGCCTCACTGTGGCACTCGGGCCCAGCCACATCCCTTCAGCAGAAGGAAATGTTTATACCATCTCCATGCCAGGAGGGGTTTCCTCGTGCTGAGGGAAATTTCCGTCTGCCCCTTTTTGGGAGTTTTTGGCTGGTTTTCAGTGAGGGATTATGAGGCAGCTGGAAACCTTTACGTCTTAAACTGGAAATTCTGGAAACCTTATTCTCATTTATTAGCGTCTGGCTGATCTCTATCTATAAGCTTTGTAATGTGCTGCCATGTGAGAGCCTGGAGTTTGGGATGTGAACTCGTCCCTTATTGCCCGGAAGGAAATGGTTCCTACCAGCACAATGCAGGGAAGTAACATTGGCATGCTCTGAACAGAGCCTCAGAAGGTCTTTTAATAGAAAAAAAACTTGGCACATCACGGAGTAAGCAAAGGTGGTGCAGGAGGGAAGTAAGGAGAGAAAATGAGGATATCTTAATCTCTGGTAGTAACAGTCAATCTGTTACTGGAGAGTCCCGCCCAAGCCAAGGGGATTAAACACAGCCTGCAAAGCAGCTGGCACTGCTCGGGAGGGAGTGAAACTGCACCGCACAGAGGCACTTTCTAAATTTGCAATTTGCATAAAAGCAAGAAGATAGTTTAAAAACTGTAAAAAAAATTCCTTAATCTCATCAAAAATAGAAACCTAACAGATAGTTTGAGACATAAAAATTAAAATACTTTGCTCTAAATCCACTGCACAGAACCTTTTCTTCCTGTGCGTCCCCAAGCCCTTTGCAGAACTGTGAGATCAGCAGCAGCCATCCAGCCCTTCAGCAGTGCTGACTGTGAAGAGGAGGGTGGAGAGGTGTCCCGAGAGGGAGGACTGGCTGGCTGTTGTGTTCTCATTGCACTGGTGCTCCATGATCCGCCTCTGCTTGTAAAGCAGGGCAGAGGTAAAAATAGTGTATGCTGACTTAGCCAACTGGGTGACCCTGGAGACAAATTTTGAGGAGAGTAAAAGCATTGGCCTCTGCAATATCTGAGTGCAGAGGCCGAGAGTGGGAAAAATGTCTGAGCTAAGTCAGCTCTATCTCTTAATCAGATCAACACCACCAGTGTCCTTTAGGAAATTTTTTGCATCATTAGTCCCTTTCTTTCACTTGAAGCAGGAGTGGATTGTGTCACGTGGTTAAGGAAATAATGATAAACACTTACCCACCCTGTTAATAAATCACTTGCAAGACTGTGCCTGACTGTGCTTTAATGGAGGAAATGGGAGTAACTGAAAACTGACCTCTTAACCGCTCCATAACTATTGATGCAAAGGATTTTTAACCAGTGCTTATAGTTTTTGGAGTTCGGGCTGCCCAAGTCCATCGTCTCCCCCACTCCCAGTAAATTGTACAGGATATTAAAAAAATGGTATGAAAGCTGAGGAAGCAGCAAACTAAGGAATTTAAAAGCTGCTAGCTATTGTATTAAGTAACAAGAACCTGCTGCAAATGACAACTTGGTTTTCCCTTTTCAAGTTCATGGTAGCAGTTTATGTAACCTCTTTTCAAGAAAACTTGCTAGAAAACAATATTGTAAAACTGCCAGTTCCCTGGTGGAAAAAACTGGCAAACTTGTCTTAGTTTTGTAAAACCATGGGTATAAATAGTGAGTGGGCCTGTGTGGCTGTTTTTGTTTTCCTGCAGTTTGCAAACACACTTCGTGTCACTGACATGCCACATTTAAACAGTGCACTGTGTGATTAAGTTAGTTTAATTTTGTCAGCACTTGGCATTTGCTGATGCAGAAGGAAATCTTGTTCTCTGCTGTATCTACATGTGGATGAAAGGAATAAAATATTTACTGTACAGAGCTAAGAGACCAGATGCTTCTTTACTTCAGAGACTTTAAGGAATGGTAAGTCAGGAAGTGCTGCAATTCATTATTTTGTCTCTGGCATGAAATTTGGGTATGGAATTTATTGTGGTTTTAATAAGAATTTTTTTTTACCTGGTTGTAATGTATTGTCAATTACTGTTGGCTTTTCTGTATTCAGCACTGTAGTCCCACCTGGAAAAGAAATTATGCGTATCATGATACATGTGACACAACAAAGGACACAGCAGTCATTAGGAATAACATATATATAAACCTGAAATATTACTGTCCTTGTTAGACATGTAGGTAACTGAGTATGTGAACTTAAGCATGAAAATATGACATTAAAGTCTGGTTTTCTTTGTCAAAAAAGAACACAAGAACTCTTTATTAAATAAAGCTGTGTATCTTTGGAGTCCTTGCAAACACCAGCTAAATCATCCTCAACAGGTTGCCGGGACCATCCTTGGTTTATAGATGCTGATGTGCTCCAAATCACACGGGAAGTGAGCAACTGGTCTTTATGGCACCTCCTAAGAGTCACTATTTTGCTCATTTACCCATGACCTGTTTGTTTTACCTCAGGGACCTGAG
The DNA here is from genome assembly GCA_013400175.1 of Phainopepla nitens. NCBI lineage: Eukaryota > Metazoa > Chordata > Aves > Passeriformes > Bombycillidae > Phainopepla > Phainopepla nitens. The sequence goes on along the minus strand of VXBQ01011160.1, from coordinate 926,633 downwards.
GTAAAGCTGGGGCTTCCCTGTATGCTGTTTCACAGCTGTGTCTCACCATCTCACAGGAGAGGTGCATGGGAATTGCCAGACTTCAGGATCTAGTCCAAGGCAGGTTTCACTTCTGTTTCAAAGTGAAGGCTGAATTGAGGACTTCCCCTTTTTCCTTTTCTTTATGCAGATAAACAAGAGGTGAGTGGGGTCATGGCCCTCTCCTAGGCTTACTAATTGATATTTTTAAAATACTTGACTTTTTAAAACAAGCCTCATATTCATAAGGAAACAAAAAGGAAATTAGTACAATTATAAATGCACTGTGGGGTGCTGATTACCAGTCAATGGCTCCTCTTTTCTTTTCTCCAGAAAGCAAGTGCTTAAAGCATTATAGAAAGGATGACTATGATGACTTCCAATGAGAATGAATGCCCAAGCTGTATCAGCTTTATGTTTGTGAGAATGATCTGATGGGAAATGCTATAAACCACGCAAATAGAGTAGCTCTGTATGGGGTCCAAATAGAGCAGGAAGGAATTTGGCCTACAGCACAATTACAGTTAATTGCAAGGGAGGCTTCTTTGTGGTACTCACATATGTGCAAGTGCTGCCAGGGAAGCGATTCCACAGTCGCGCCCGCAAGAGCGCGCACACCACGCTCCCGCTGGGAACGGGTAAGAGAGGGTAAGGCACTCCTGAAATCCCCTCTGCACTGCCCTGCTATCCTTAATGGGCACAACACTTACACATTTGCCTCCTATGCATTTTGGAGGTAGAAAAGAATGCTTACAATTAATTTATTGGTAAAATTAGTTCTGTGCATTTTACTGTAATAAGTAACACCATACGTACAATGCAGCATTTCTCCAATGTCCAGAACAACTGCTTAAGGTTTCTAGGTGTTATAGTAATAAATTTTACTTAAGCATCTGCACTTTTGTAGGAGGGCAATGCAGTAATTTTCAATATTAATACTGAAAAACATTCAGTTCCCTAGAAGAGATTGTGCTCAGGATGGCGGCTCTTCCCTTGTCTTAGAGATTATAAATTGCCGCCTAAGCACAACCTGCAGAAACTGCCAGAAGGTTTTTCTTCTGCTCAATAAACGTTCCCTAAGGGACATGTGGGATGAAGTCCTGAGCTCCTTGAGGTGCGGGGACTACGAACATGGAAGGTGCTTGCATAGATCTGTTTGCTTTCCCTGACAGAGCCTCCTCTATGTGCAATATGTCTCTACCTATTGGGCTTTGCAAGACAATGTAGGGCTCTGCAGGAAGCCCTAGTGTTTCCTGACCTGCCTCTTTCTTTTCTGAATAATAAAGAAATGAAGTACATTGTTTAGTACTGTGAAAGCTTTCTGAACCACCTTAACACAATACAGGCTATTTTATCAGACTCCCTTCATGGCTGTTTTCAAAAAGAATAAGGTTTATCTGGGACACTGATTTGAAAAGCAATGTCAGTGACCATGCACTGTCTTTTCCAGTCAAGAATTGGTTTTTTCAATTTATGATTTGCAACATGCAATTACAAGAGACATTGGCAAAGCTCAGAAAGGGTTCAATATTGAAATTTCACTTTCATTTGTATCTGCTGTCTGATGTTCTACTTGGCTCATTCCAAAAAGCCAATCTCTTACCTAAGCTCGCCCAATGTCCTCTTGGACAGCTATTGCCATATTTTAACACTATTTTATGTCATGGATATAAGAAGCAATAAAGATTTAATAGATAAGCACATCAGGGAGCAGTGATGAAATAACTTATGTTGCTGCATCTAAAAACAAGCTCAATTACTGCAGATGTATAGATCTAATCAAACAGACACGGAGATTTGTGGAACAAGTGACCTCCAAGAAGAGATCAAAAACATAGAGCTGTAATGTCAGCTGTCTTAGAAGGACTAATGATTCTGTGAAGAAGTGTGAGGATATGATACCTAGCAAGCTTCCTCTGTTCCAGATGCAGTCTATGTTACATCTCTCCCTCCTATTTTTCTGCTGGTGATTGCAGCTTGGAGAACATCAGCCTCTCTGTGGCTGTAACGCAGTGTAGGCAGGGAAGCTCATGGAAATATTTCTGGCAGTGTGAGTATATGGCAGTATGCTTTGATGAAACAAATCTGTTTTGTTTCTGTCTGGGAAAGGTTTGGGGATGAGATTTGAATCCCATACTAAGTTTTAGGTAGGAAGCCTATATGTAAACCAAGCAATATTTCAAGTTCTTCAATCTCAGACAATAAATCTCAACAGTATTGTCCAGCTTTTCTTCTTAGTAAGAGAAAGTTTGATTAGAAGATTTGATTAGATGCAACTGCCACTCAAAAAAATTGCCCTCTCTTCCATCTAGTCACTATTATTTTCTTCAAAAATTCCATAGCTGAGAAAACAATCAAAAGTATTGTCATATGTAAAAGGCAGATGCCCATGTTTTGACAGCACTAACGATACAAACTGCATACAAATGTCCATTAATATTGAGTGGTTAAATCAGTGCAAACATTAAGCTGGTGATGGATATGAGCTACAATGAAGCTGCAATGGAATGAGGATGGTTTCTGCACCTGTCAGTTGGTAGTCATCACCTGTGCCACTGTGACAATTTGCTTGGTCGTCATCACACTCATCCACGGGCTTGCCTTCGGAAACGGTTGGGACAGCGGTTGGAGCTGAAACAAAATTTATTGTTCAGTTAAAACACGTGCTGGAGAACCAGCATGCAGTTGGAAGTAACATCCTGATGAACACTATGTGTTTTGTCTGAGGATTTAAGCAACTCTGCAGGTTGCTTGGTACTTCTTTGGAATGGGGAGTATCTGTTCTGCCTCCTGCACTGAGCTCAAGGGCTGAGCAGAGGTGAGCAGCAAAGCCCCAGGCTGTCTATTCAGTGGCTGACGAGAGTTTGTTGTTCCTATCTTGGAAAGGCAGAATAGGAGTCCTGGAGCGTTGTGTGTGGGATAGATACCCCATAATATTGTTGCTCTCTGAAGTCCCAGTGAGTGGGCCTGTGCAGAAGAGCAGGAGGGGTGCATGCTCAAGGTGGTAATTCTCTAGCACCCAATGTGTTGCTGAAGAAACCTCTCCGCAGAGCACATGTAAGAGAGGAAATGTCTGAGCATGGTTCTGGTAACAGCAGCAGGAAGGCAGTGTGATGTGGAATCACTTTGTGCTCAATGAGGACACATGGAAGGTGTTTCTTTTGTTTTTTGTTGAAGTTATAAATAAACAAGACATCAGTGATGTCAGTCATCCCTCCCTGCCACCTGCCTGCTTCTCACTGGTGATGGCTTTCCGGTAGCTGCTGCCTAACCAGTAAAAGTCTGAACTTTGTTATTACAGTTAAAAGCTTCAGATTTGTGTAAGATGCCAGAACACACACAGCCCAGTATCTGCAAAGCACACCACATCTGGAAAACCAGAACACTGAGACTTGGTGCTACATTCAAGTTTATGTTTCATGCCGCACGTATAGTCCTCTGGCTTAAGATAAGCACTCCTGGAATGTGATCCAGGCTTTTGTCCCTTCTCACTGACTGTTATTTTCATTAGCAATCTTTTTCAGTCATTATAGGCTATGCAATGTATGTCTTTTGCAGGTTCTTCTTTTCCATTCTACTGCCCTCAGCGTCCACTAGCCACAGAAGATCACATACACTGACTTCTTGGCTTGGAAATGTCAGGAGAGGTGGTAGCTTTTGAAGCAGCTATATTATGGGATAAAACATGCCTCTTTAGGACTCTGACCTATGCTTTACAGGTCCACTCTATCCCTAGTTAAAGAAACATGTACCTATTATGAATTATGCAGAACACTTGTTACCCATATTGCCATAAAAATCCCTCTGGGGGATCCCTCTAGGTTTCTACATCCAGTTAAGTTTCTTATCTTCATCTTTGTGTCCCTGTATAGCTTACCTATATCTTTACTATCCTTTCATATATACTCCCCTGGGATGCTTCAAGCACACAAAACTTGCCCTTGCTCATTACTGCTGGAGAGCTGATTTCTACTCCTCTCTGTGCCAACCTCCATGCTTCTTTCTCATCTCAACTCTTTTCTTGCTCAGTAAATCTCAAGTGACTTCATTCAACTCCCTCCTTAAGATGCAATTATACAACATTAAGCATCATTGTGCTTCTCCCACGGGCCAATGGGAATTGACCTCACCTGTCCATGGGTGACCTGCAGGTAAGCATACATCAAAAGTATACAATAGCAGAAAGAAAAAATGTGAAAAGATGTGTCCCAGCAGAAGAAAAAATTGTACTTGCTGTTTCACTTTGCCTAAAAGCAAAGGTTCCTCCATCTCACAGAGCATATATTCTTGTAAGGTGGTCCACAGGCTCACTGCTGGATGGCTGAGAGACTACAGGAGCCCTGTGGCTGAAGGGCTTTACCCATAGGTTGTGAGTTTACATAAGGCAGGTGCTGGGTTTTCTTTTTTTCTGAGCAAGTAGCACAATAGTCTGCAGGAACTAAGTATTCCCACAGGAAATGAGGACTTCCTGCGTGAACTAAGAAGTATTTCCAACCTCCCCACTTTCCGGGCCAAGTAAAATCATACTTATTCAATCACTAAACTAAAAAAAAACAACACAGAACTCATCAGTTCTCACAGCAAATGCCTCCCACACTTCCCTCTTGGGGGAGAAATGGTGAGAAAGAAATGGAGGTAGAGCAGTTGTTTCCATTCATCTTGGGAGCCTGTTCAGCTGCTTCTATAAGAGGTGTCATATGAAACCCCAAATAATATGGTTTGTTATTCTGTGTATTTTTAAACTGTATGGTTTATAAGTTTCACCACTGTACCATCATCCGCCAGATAAAATTGTTAAATTCCCATAGTGTTATCTGTAGTTATCTATGAAGTTAAATAATTATGTTTATATAACAAAAATCAAAGCGGACTTCATGTCACAGTCCAAGGGCAAACGTCTAAACTTTGCTTTTCCTGGTCTTTCATCTCCTACATACTCTTGCAAAGTTAAAGCTTAGTAAAGAACAAAGAGGCCCCCTTTACCCCCCAAAAGTAACATCACAGACACTGTCCGGTGACAGTGTCACTGTCAAGTGATCTTTGCCCACCATAGTTTGTGGTGTGACTTTCAGGCCCTTTGAGGGATAGAGGGACATAATTATATTAGTAGTAATTAACTATATTTAGTGCAAAGCTCCCCCTGCATTCTTGGAAAACATCTCCTCCAGGGTTGTATCATGGTAACATAAAATTTAAGTTCCTGTCTTTATTCTCTCCTAATAGCTCTATGATTCTCAAAAGTATAATCATAAAGCTGCTTAAGGGAATGGAAAACCATGTGGAGAATATCACTGTGATTCAACAAAGGAACAGGAAAAAGAATAATAATTGTGCCTTGGGCACATTCAAATGTTGCAGAGAGGAACTGAATTGGCCAAGAAACAGCACTAATGGCAGTCACGGAAGCGAGAGTCCGATGTGCTGCCTGTGCAGACGCAGCAGTCTTCAGCAGCAGACCAAGCAGAGAATGTATTTATGAAAATAATAAAGTGCATTCATTTCTAGCAGAGCAATTACCTTCAAGTTCACAGCCCAGCAGCTCCATTCGCAGCCCCAGTCCCCCATGTGTGGCTCTCTCAGGGTAGACGCGTATGAATCGTGTCGTTACAGGTTCAAAAGTCCGCAGTTCAGGCGTGTCGTAGTTGGTGTTGCCTTCAAAAGTCTGCAAAGCATGACAAATGCTACTTGTTAAAAAAAAAAAAAAAAAGAAAAGTCTGTTTTCCACACTCATCTTTTTTCCTTCATTCTCCAGCCTTTGAATTAGGTGACCAGTAGGCCATATTCTAACGGCTTAATAAGTATCAGGCTTTCCTATCCTAAATGAGAATGGAAAAGACATTGTTAAAGCTTCTCGGAAAAGTAATGCATTTCATTTTTCATAAACTCCGTAGCAACCCATCCATCAGGGTCATAACAAGAGCTGAGTGTTTAATGAGACATGTTTTTAAATGACGCTCTGATCTGAGGTTTAACTGGGTGACATTTCCAACACTTCTCAGGGAAAAAAAATGGCTGAGGTGAAGATCCTGTCACCTTTTAAGTGGTTACAATAATAATCCAACTATTCAAGAGAAAATTTCAATCTGATTTCCCCCAGTGACAGAGCTTCACAAGTTTTAGCTATTTCAAAAGGCATAAATTAAACTTCAGGAGCAGTAGCTGCAAGAGTTCTTCCAGTGAGCCTGCTATTGAAGAAGAATTAGAAGAAAGAGAAGAAAGCTGCTTCCTGACAAAACTGCAATATAATCCAACAGGCAAGGCAGGTCAGCAAATGTACATTTCAGACAAAAATATGTCTTCTCTGAATTGCACATTGGGTTCTTCAGACATAATACAACTCTCAATGGCATTTGTTTGATATCTTCAGTTTCTCCTCTTCAGTAATCTTTTGCATATAGAGGACATTATAATTTGTATTTATAGCAACACCTCAAGTGCCTCCATGTAGATGATGAGTCCTCAGAAGGAATCAACTGAATAAAAAAACACTCCTTAGTATGAAAGCTTTATAGCACAAGATAAGCAAAAGCAGTTATTTTTACCCTATTTTATAGCAAAAAATGTCTTCAGAATACCATGTACAGAAGTCTCTAAAGCAGAAAATATGAAAATTCATATAGCAATGAAGTAAAAGTATTTTCACATTTTCCATGAATTAGTGAAATGGCAAAACTCTAAAAAACACCTTTGAACTGCAGTTCAAATTTAAGATTAGAAGTGCTACCATAAGATACTTCCATGATATAGCTGTGAAACTGGAAGCATTCTTCAGGAAGAAAGCACCAGATGCCTTTCCTTTTGGATGAGAACAAAACCCAACCTGCAATGAACTCCTTCTGATCATCTGGGGCAGAGAAAACAGAAGCCATGTGAAAAGCTGTCTGAATTCCTAAGGCAGAAAACCAGCACAGGTAAACTCGATTTCTTCTTGTATTTTCAGTGCAGTTCTAAAAGCCTTCTTTGTTTTTACTGTACACCTCTGCATGATGATCACAATCCTTCTGGCCACTGGTTACAGAGTGCCAGTTGCAAAAGCCAGTGGTGATGGGAGACTGTGAACAACTAAGCTAAAAACATAATTTCCACATCAATGCCGCTTCTCCTACTTCCTAGGGAAATTGCACCTCCAAGGTGGCTTCAAGGGGCACTGGCTGACCCAGTGTACTGCCAGTGCTTGGAAGACAGTTGTCACAAATTCATGTGTAGAGGGCCTGTCAGATCTAATTGACACGGAATTACATATTATTATATTTGAATAACAATATAGTGCAAATGATCAGAAAAGCTACCTACTGTATGAAAAAGAATGAATGCCATTTTATGTGTAAAAAGTAGACAGACACATGTATCAGAGGAATCCTTGCTCCCTTTTTTAATAGTAGTCTTAATAACAACATATAATAATGAAAACTGATTTATAAAAGACATCACTATGGAGTACTGACACATAGACATTAGGATTCAATAGGCATCTAGAATTACATTGAATCATTGTCCTTTGTAGAGCAGAGCTGCCTGTGATTCAATTTTGACTGTTCATTTAAAACACATACTGATACTCTTTGTGGGAGAGGAGAGAGGAGTGTACAGCAGAAACTTCACTTTGTGAGTGTCCTTTACACAAGCTATGTCACAAATTGCTTCACTCCACTACAAAGATAAGATATAATAAATAATAGGTAAACAAAAGAGGAGCTAAGATGGTGAGCAGAAAAAAAAGTCTGCCTAACATATCTTAAAATCAAAATAAACATTGCAGAAAAATTTTAAAAGGATGTTCCAAATGGCAGGATGTTCTGAAGTTTCTTGCACCAGAAGTGATGAGAGGAACTGTAAAAACAGCAGCAAAACTCTCCCGCAAAACAACTCATTCCACCCCCATAAAATGTGGAAGGAGGAAAGAAGTATGAAAGAGAAAGACAACTTTATGGAGAAAGCTTGAGTAAGCAAGCCCATGGACAAGAAAAACAAATTGGATCTTGAAATGGAGTTCTGCATGGTTATTTGATGATTTGTGATTTTCATCCCTTCGAGTGCTTGACCTAAGTTACAGAGGGAAACATTTTGCACACTCAAAAATAGCTGAAATCGGGTCAGCCAAAGAGGAAAGAGTTATGGTAGTCTCTGTGAAAGCAGCTGTGGGCATGAATGACAAGATCATGTTAAGAAACAAGGTGATGTTTCACCCATTGGACACATTCTGTTGTTATGTTTAGCCTGCCACTGCTCTTTCTTCTCTGAAATACAGTTGTTTGTTTATTGAAAGTCACAACTTTACCCAAGTGAAACGATGTGTTTCATTTCATATAACAGGGCTGTTTCTAATCCACGTTCCTACTGTGACTCATTATAGCATCCCTTCCCATCCAGCTCTACTTACAGTTAAAAACTCTACATTCCAGTATTAACATTTTAAATTCCTCCAGCTTCAAAATCATGGGATTTATCCTATTCTCTTTAAAGAAGACTTGTGCTCTGGAATAAAGTTTATTAAAAATATTGAATTTTTAGGAAGGATTTTAATTATGCCACAAGAGATTTGAATTCCAGCCCTCTCTGTTCCATTAATCTTGAAAGTTAATTTCTGGTGGTGATGAAAGCTGAGGATGGGCTCAGTGCATTAGTTAACACACTAGTTTTCTTGTCAAACTGCTAACTTCTGACAATGATGGCAAGTGCCTGTATTAGAAAACAGAAAGCCATGCAGCAGACGGCGCGCTGCTTTGAAAACATATGGCATTATTTTTTTCCCTCGTTGAGCCACAGTGTAGAAGTACATGTCAAAACAACATCTATTTTAGAAAGAAAATGGTAAGATCCCATTGTTGATTTACACTCCCTTCACACTTTATGATGAAGTCAAAACTCATGGTAACAAGAGAAAGGAGATGACTGCAAAGGCTGAATCCATTTAGTTTTAATCCCCCAAACAAATGATGAAAAGTGAGAAAATGCAGACATATTCAGTGAGATTAAAACAGGAGAGAATGAAGTCCAATATTTACCAAATGTGCCTGGAAAAGTTACATCCATGGCCCACTCAGCTTTTCCTTTAAGGAAACACAGGTTCCTCCAATGGATGAGTCTATACAGCAAAACAGCTTTTACATCTAATTTTCAAACTAACACAGATGAGATATGGAGCAGCTCTCAGGATTCCCATCTGCCAAGCACCACAACGATTTGCCTTTTGAGGGTACATTTTGGAATATGATTCCCTGGTCATCTCAGTACTACAGCACCAATTTGTGATCAGGGCTGCATGCTTACTCATTCCCTCAGGTAGGAGGACTAAGAAAGAATTGTGCCTTTTGAGGCAAAAATGCACTTCGTGAGCAGTGATAGCAAAATGGGATGGAAGACTTCAATGGGATTTGGTGTAAATAAGCTAAACCCCCAGTGTAATTTAAGTCCTGAAATGCATACATCCAAAGACAAATCAAAACAGATACATTCCCAGAAACTCTTCTGGGCCACAATAATTTTGTTTTCCTTGGAATCTAACCCAGCAATTCATTTGGCCCTCCTCTGGAAATGTCTTCCCGAGCAACCTCCAAGATGCTTCCCCTGTAACAGTACAATAGTACTTCTCACTTGGGATGGGATAACATGAGAAAAACTTCATAACTTTCTTTTGGAGAGACTTGATCAGATCATTATAGAAAGCCTGTGAAACTCTCAAAGCAATCTACAGGCAGCTGAGAAAAACAACAGGTACCCCATTGAGCTGAGTAACACCATTCTCATTCTATAGCTCTCACAGAAAAGAAGCAAAATAAAAGTAATTCAAATAAATTTGTCTCAAATAAATTTGTTCACTGTCAGTTTTAGAATTTGGCTTTTTAGAGTAGACTTTTAAATCCTATTGCATGGGATTTTGCAGTAAATTGTGAACTACAGAGGCATCAACGTTGCCAGGAGTCAAGCCTGAACTAGTTGTTGAATGAGCAAAACTTGCTGCCAGAGAGGCAAATGTCCTAAGGCCAGCTCTTGCCCTCAGGCATGGGACAGTTCCCACAGCATTCCTTCAGGGCTGCTGCCCTTGGAGTCCTGCTACTTGGCTTCACCCCGGCTGTGTGCCTTTTCTAGGCAGATAGAGATGTGTAGAAATGTAATGCAAACGTTTTTTTTTTAACTCAACTTCTCTTTAGTACACAGTTTTCTCCCTTACCTTTATCTTTTTCTTGCTGGAATCCATGATCATTTTCCAATCCGATCCATTGTTGCTGTAGCCAATTTTGAACTTTTTCATGAACACTTTGTTTTCTCTGTGCTTGCCTCCTTGGACAATTATACCCCTCACTATTTTTTCCTCACCAAGGTCTATCTGAAGCCACTCGTTTGTATATGGATGAGTAGTTGGTGGCAGCGCCCAACCTGAGCGGCTCGTTATGAGGCGAGCGTTTTCTGGGATCCAGTTTCGATCCACTTGAGTGGATGCAGTAATCTGAGAGTCAGGAATAAGGCCAGACACCATACCCAGCATCCCAGAACAAGGATAATCTACAGAGAAAAGAAAAATCCAAATAAATTAAATAGTTGTTCTGAACAAGTGCCAAAACAGAAACAGGACATGTCAGTCAATTCAACTATCAGAATTAATTACTTATATATTTCTTATATTTAAAATAATCTATTGGATTTGTATATAATTTTCATTTGTTCAAACTTGCACATCCTAGTTTTAGCAGGAAGTACCAAAATACCACAAGTATTTTTGGCTTGGTGGGAACCAAAAGGATCAGAAAGTCCTATTCTATTCTTGTTTTCTATTCTTCTTCCTAAGGCAAAGAGTGCAGAGCCATCTGAATATGTGAATATTTCCTCAGAGAAAACTTCCAAAACCAGCCAAAACCTGGCTGCAGATTACCTAATCTTGGTGACATAGGAAATGGAAACCTTCATGTATTAAAATATAATTAATTGATGCACTTGAGATTTTCCTAATGCATTTCTTTCATCTCTCAGACCTTTTCAGGTGACACAGAAGCTAAATAGTTGCTTCTTTTATGATCCTAGAAAAAAATAAATTAGAAATACTGGCTAACAAGGAATGAAGAATACTAATACAGAATGTAACATTAGCTCTGATTACCTACATCTAATCTGAAAAGAATTCATAGAATGACATGGAATTCTCTAACAAAGTAATCAGTAATCTTATTTTCCTGCTGTATGGAAACCAGTCCTAAGAAACATTTTCAAGACCAAAGAAACACCTAAAGAGAAAAAAAAATATCCCTATAACTATTAAAAATAGTGCCTTTGAATTGTATTAAGTGCTAAAAAATGTGCTAGAAAAATTAGCTTTCTAAAGTCTAATAAATCATTAACATTTTCTTTCAACTGTAAGTTGTATTTTTACTTTACAGATAAAGGCATTTCCACTGTGTAGAAATTATAGAAAACCTAAAACTGCAAAAAAAAGATATTTCTAAAAAATTTTTGACAGGTAACTATGGGATATAAAGGAATTACATTACAATACTGATCACGACTGGGAACTTGACTACGAACACCATTACTTGCACAGGCTTCAGATCTAAGTGTTTCTAAGTGTTTGTGCCTTGCAATCCTTTTAAACCTAGTCACATATGTTTGTTCCCTGAGAAACTAGCTGAGAACTACCTATGAAAATCAGACATAAGAGAGAGAGAGACTGGAGGGTTAGAAGAGAAAAATAGGATGGGAACTTGCAAAATATCTGAGTATCTCAAGAATTTTGCACTAAGCAAAAAGTGATCGCAATAAAAGTAATTAAAACTAAAATATAGTGTCAGAAAAATATTCTGATAGCACTGGATGTTCGGGTTGTGGTGTTTTATTGTCTTTTTAACATTTCTACATTAAGATCATGGTGGAAATCATGATTAGGAATTTTACTCGTAAAAATAAATCCCACAGCATAGGCACAATAAATTCCCCAGATTTTATAAACTTTGCCAAGACCTACCTGTTATCTTGCAGCCATACACTTCAAATCTCAATGAAACTCCATTTTCCCAGGACACAGGTCTAATCCGCACAAACCGTGTTAAAACTGGTTTGGCAAAAGGTCTGTAAACAACATCAGTGGGATTGCTATTCCCTTGAAACACCTTTGTATGGAAAGAAAAGGTATATATTTGTTAGGCTTTCTCTTAAATGGTGTTTACAGTTCTGTCTTTTACAGATAGTTATGATATGGGGTCTAGCCTGGGTTGGTTGTGGGGGCTGAGACAAAAGACTTGTGTGGGAAACTATTTCATTACTCTTCTAACACAATTTTTGCAGACAGGTTTGCTTTCCTTGGGGAGGAAAAATGAAGATGTAAAGTGTTCAATGATACTAAAAAAGCTGTTCCTAATGCCCAGATCTATAAGCAGGAATGACAAACACTGGTCTTTGTCATCTAACAACTTTTGTGTCCCAGAAGAAACCCCCAATGCTCCACTAGAGCAGTTTTATTTCTTGTACACTCATAGGATGATGCAGAAAGCTACAGAATCTCAGGCTCAAATTGAAGATTTGGATTTCAATTAGACCATGTAAAAATCCTATATGGAGTTATGATTAAAATATATATTATTTTGCTGACCTTGAGCTTAAGATTTTTTAAGGGGTATTTTGAAAACCTTGCTTTCTGAACCTCATGTTTTCAAATCCTTTTCAACTAGTTCTCAGAATTTCTCCTTGCAAATTGAGATTGAAGTCTATTTAGAATCTGTATAGCAGGCTCCAAGATTTTCCCTGCATCCCCTGAGGCTGGCAGTCAAATTAGATGAACAATGAGACTTCCACCAGAAGCACATGATTGTGCTGTGCTTTCATGTGGAGGATCCTGCGGACACATTCCCTCCTAGCCCAGCTGAAACCTTGCAATGTTCCAGTCCAAAGAAGGTGATTCAGCTTCCTGCTTCTTCCTCACGTAGAGGGGACCAATTTCCTGTTGTTTTCTATGGATGCAGGCCCCTCTCCTTTTATGGGAGATTCTCCCATTTCTTACACACACTGTCCTACTTTCCTGTTTGTTCCTTACAGTAGCTGCATTAATTGGGAGCGGAGGCCAACAGCACACAGTTGCCAACTCATAGGACTCAGTCATATCTCAAGTAATTGAAGATAAGAGTTTCATATCTAAAAGGAGATTTTAAAGGAACTGTATTTCTTTCCAGCAACTTTTTTTTCCTGTGAGGACCTGCTGTAGTTTTCTCAAAGTTTGCATCTGACAGAGAAAAGGAGTCTTTTCTCAAAAGTACACAGATTCTTATATGTAGTTAGTGCAACACTGGTATATGGCATCCTTGAGACCTGCAGCTGCAAACTTTTAATTTAAATTAAAATATCTGGGAGGGAGACAGGTGGATAAGTTTTTTTTTTTTTTTTTCCTTGATCAACAGCAAAATACTGCCATTTTAGAAAACTGATTTTTTAAATGAACCCTTTGTACAAGTGACACAGGTTTAGGAAATGTTCTCACTAATTAAGGACAGCATGTGCAAGAGTAACTCATGTAAAATACACTCTTGGAGAGTTTACAAATTGAAGCTGGTAATGAAAATCAGGCATGGTCTGATTTTGAAAGAAGCATTTGTTCAGATTACAGAATCCAGAGCCAGGAAACCCCTTGTCTCATACCAGCCACTGCGCTGGCCCCTCTTGTGACTTTGGGGAAGTCAATTATTGTATCTTTATATGCATCATTGTACAGTGCCCACATTGTGTCATTTGACTTTCAGAACTTCCAGTAAAACCAGGATAATACCTGTCAGAGACAATCTTTCAGTATTCATTTTGTATTGTTTTCCAAAGTGCTTCAAAAAGCAAGATGTATTTGTTAAACACTGCTACCATGTTGATTAGATAAATGTAGTGGACTTGGCATAGTGCTTACAGACGAGCCAGGGACAAACCAGTAACCAAATATTTAGAGCTAGATAAGGTTACACTGATAGAGTTTGATATTGCACAGCTCTTCTGTGTCTTTACAGAAGGGTCACAAAAAAGCCGTTTTGAAGGGAGGTACCGGGAGGTACCACAAAACTTTTCCCATTGCATCAGCCCCTGGCAGCCTCTGGGGATGCTGCTCTCAGGCACATCCTGAGCAAAGTGAGAAGGGAGGCACAGCCCCGCTGGGGCTATTCATGTGAGATCTGGAGCAGAACTGACTTCTCAGTAATGAGCTTTATGCTCACGGTAGCGGATAATGACAATTTTTCTTATGAGTATCTAAAGCTGTTTCATTGGGAGGTCACAGAGAGCAAATCTGCTGATAAATGGAAAGGTGATAAAAATCTATAAGGATGGAAAGATGTGCCTAATCATCTGTCTGCATGACCCCCATCACTGAGATACTTGGAAGTCTAACAAACCATTAATCACTTGCTAGCAGTCCTGCATGGCCATGCACAGGGAGCTGAGGCACTGACACATTGCATATCCAGAGCTTCACTGCAGATAACGGACAGACATCTTTTTTGAAAAGTTCTGCAGAATGTTTTTCTCAAGGTCACATAGAAAATCTCTGAGAAACAGGGATACAGTGGAACAGTACGGGAAAAAGACACAAAATGACTCAAATTATGGTAAGTTCAATAGATAGGGCATCACCTTACACCATTTTCAGCTGCTCTAGGCTTTGCATAACCAATTTCTGTGGTCCATTACCACTGAGACATAAACTGGCTTTTGGATTTGGGATATAGTTAGTGCTGATCAACCTGACTAAAGCTTATTCCTCTTTTTTAAACAGATGATAGCAACTAAACAGTTCAACAGACTATTTCTTAGCTGAAGAGAGATTAAAAAAAAATGAAAATACTTACAACAGGTTTGTTTCCCTCTTTCAGTGTAATCCAGTCCTCACCATTGGAGCTGACATCTACACGATATGTTTTCAGATAATATTCTTTCTTTGTTTCTTTTGAGATGGCTCCTTGGGTCCCAATTCCAGAAACAAAGCGGAGAAGACCCAGATCTACCTGGGGTAGAGAATAATTTGGAATGTGAGAAGAACCAGTACAGAGCACAACAACACTGCAGCAGTGGCACCCTCTCTACCTCACCCTGTTTTACAAAAATAATAAGAACTTTATATAAAGCAAACTGCAAAATATTGTCAACAATAACACAGACACAATCTCCTCTTTTGTAAACAGTGTCATCGCAGAAGATGAGAAAATTTGCCTAATTATCCAGACAACAGAGAATTCTCTTTCCTCTGTGAGGGAAGAACCAGAGGCACCATCAGTGTGAGTGGGAAGCACCAGACTGCAGAAGAGTTACTGGAGAAATTCCTCAAGGACCAGTCTGCTGAACAGCCTTACTTAATACTTTCATTAAGCACTTGCATAGATGCTAATGAAATTCCCTAAGGACACTGAGCTGCAAGGCGTTGCCGACACAGACAAGACTCATGCAGTGAGAACTGAGTGACCCTGAGGGCTGCAGCAGTAGAAATGGGATGGAATTCACTAGGATAATGTCAAAGTTGTGCACTTAGGGAATGATAACAAGAATTCCGCTGAAACCCAGAAGATCATCACTTGCAAGTAGAAGAGAAGAAAAGAATCCCAGTGTATATTAGTTGGTCACAAGACATTCACAAATCACTGTGTGATTTTGTTGGGAAAAAGGCAAATTAATTGCTAGTACTGTATGATGTATTTGAGAGAAACAGAAAGAAGCATTAGCACAAGTGCAGTAATTCTGTTCCAACTGTCAAACGCCATGAACTTCTATCATTAGAAAACAATGTCATTTTGAACTCGCTGGAGAAATGTACATGAATGTGCGTTAGAGGTCATCTCTCTTCTTCACTCTTCTCTCTCTTTCTCCTTCTCTCATGGAAGTACATTGTCCATTACAAAGGGACAAGTGAATTTAGGTTAACCTTGCCCTCCCCCATTATTTATTTCTCATGCAGGTGTTTTCCTTATCTAGTTCATTATGTGGCATTAAAGAAGTATCAACATATTTGGGAGAATGATGTGGGGTGCAGAAATACACCCACTCAAGAAACCCTTATCCCAGTGCACAAGTCCAGCTGCCAAATAGCTTAAACTAGGCACAAAATTTTCTCACAGTCAGGTTGGTGACCACAGTTTTGAAACCGCTGCCATTTCCTTACAGCCTTTTTTTAGCCATAATAACAAACTGATTAAAATCAAATCCTTTACCCACTTTCTCTGCAGCTGGAACCTTCTGTTTGCTTCCTAAAGCAGGTAATTCAGCTTCAGTACAAAATGACACTGTTAACAAAATATTAATCAGTATAATTTATTTCCCGAACTTCAGTTGTCCAGAGTTTAGTAGGATAATAACAGGTTGAATTAATCCTTCTCAAGTGAATGGCCCCATGAATGTCCCAGGCTTTTTCATTATTTCCAAAGTGCGTAGGATGCAGAATATATGTGTCCTGTGTCCCACAGGCATCCTTTTTCCTGGATGTATGTCATATACCCAAAGGCACTGGAGCAGTTAAATCAACATGCTCTGCATTCTCTTGCAAAAGTAAGTGCTACTGAGGACAGAGTGTCTTCTCTCTCAGTGCCCATGTGATATGCAAGGCATTTTGGAGTCCTCCAACACAAGAATAGCAGCCTTGTGTGTGACAGATAGAACTGGCTTTCAGGGCAAACCCCCTGCCCCGTTTGTAAGGCTCATAAAGTCTATATGTAACATTTCAGCCCTTGCCTTTAGGGGTGAAATACTGCAACGTTTTGTTTTTGTGTGATAAAAAAAAATTCAGTCTTAAAAAAAATAAAATCCCAGCACCACCTCACAAAAACAATCAAGTGATTTAAAGTAACTGGAGAGTCTCAGATGTTAGATTGTTGCAATCTGAAAGTTAATAGGAGAATCTGGGCATCATTGCTTTGAGCAATCTCAGCTTAACTTCAAATGCTCTCCAAGCTGTACTCTGCTGATTGTAAAGTGTGCTGCACTGAGTTATGTCCAATACCACATTCACTTCCAGGCTGAAGTGCACTTGAAAATCTGGAAGTCTGAGGGAGCACAGAGCTAAGTTATTTAAATGATCTGCTTCTCTTACAATTTGAAACAGCTCTTCAGTTTTGAAATGATTAGGGTCCCAAGCCTGTACCATTCCAACTGATTTGAAATTATTCCAGTAGAGGCTTTTTAATATACAGTAAGTACCTCATTGTGAATAAAGTCAAGCAATGGCCTACTACAAGAGTTCTAGGTATTTGAAGCCAAGTTAAAATTTGATATTGGTGGCTTAGGGAGACTTGATTATTTGATGCCTGACTTAACAATTGCTACCAGTCACTGACCATTCAGGCCTCAGGCTTGTCCTGTCAGAAAACTTCACCCCTCAAATTTTGCTTGGTCCCAAATTCTGGGATTCAATACACCTTCTTAACTCCAGGGCACTGAATATCCTACAGCATCCATCTTAATGCCCAGGATTAACACCCAGTGGATATAGACATGTACTTTCATGCCTAAAACTTGGCAGAATTCTCTCACTGGGAGAGAGGGAGACTCTGAGAGGACTTTTGATTTATTGCCTATAAGTAAGGAAGGAAAGGTAGCCTCATTAGCATTCCTGGCTCCAGTAACTGAGAAAGACATTACTGGAGGAAGGAGGGGTCTCTTTGTTAGGGAACACATCTCTTCACGTAGATGTGCTCTCTCTCCACGTCAGCAAATCTTTATGTGTTCTTGAAAACTGGGACTATGTCAACAGCAGTCCCTTCCTGGAGTGCCTGGAGTCTGGCAGCTTGAGTGTTCAGCACAGCTTTAAACCCCTTGCAAAAGCAAGCTGTGACCCCAGACCTGCTGCATGCCAGGGTCTGTTTGCTCACAAGCTGATAGAGGAAAGAAGAATAACATTTCTCCATTGATGTTCTGTGAGAAAGAAACAGTGCAAACAAGAAAGGTGAGATTAAACAACAGAGAAGCAGAGGGGTCTGTTGGAATTTTTAGCACTAATTCTGTGTCAGTGAAAAGGTCCAGGAGAGAGATAGGGCTTAAGGCATTTACTTCCCTTTGGAAGTTCTTTGCAGTGGCCTCTGGAGGGAAGCTGCTCCTCTCCAGGTGCACACAAATGCAATTGCAACACTGTGCACCCCTCTGTGGTGCCTAAGTATGTTTGCAAATTAAGCTCTAAATGTAGCAATCCTCTCTAAGTAAGGTGATGGAAATGAATTATGTAGAAGACTAGCTTGGAAACTGCAGGACCCATTTTAATGGGCTGTTAGGCTTCCCCCCCATTAATCACTTTGTGATGCATTTTTGTTTTTGTTCCAATGCCTTTTGAAACTTTGCTTTCTATAAAATGCAAAAAGTTGTCCATAAAACACAGATTCTAAATCTGGGACTATTCAGAATTGAAGTTCAACCACATCAATTGCTAGTAACAGCTGGAACCTGAAGGTACCAAAGTGTACCTGTGATAAGACACAGCTCTTCTCCATTTTTCCCAGAGGAATCAGTGCAGAGGGTAATAGCTCTGGAACAGCTGTGTCACCAGATAGGAATTCTTTTGCATCTTGAAGGCTTATGTCTATAGAGCCCACCCCTCTGTATAAGTTCCAGTCAACACAGTATATCCTCTCCAAAGAAGTCTCCCAGTGTTAACATGACCAGAGGTAACCCATTTTTCTCAGATGCAGGCTACTCCAACTATGATTGTAATATAAGTCTTTAATAACTAGGTTTTTGTTTTGGCCTTCTTGTCCTTTTTGTTTCAAGAACTTGTGTTTCATGTTAGAGCGACTGTGAAGAGATGTGGTGTTGAAATATGGTACTTTTGAAGATGAACATCAAATGCAATTCCCTGCAATTATTTGACATTTAATGTTCTGCACATATGATAAACAAACATCTGGTATTTATTTTAGAAAATGCAAGCGATTTTCTAAGTTATTGCAAGCCTTATGGTTGTGATCTGAGATAGGCAGCTGTCTCCAAACCTGAAATCTTCACATTTTATTTCCATGACCAGAGTTTCAGCTCTGACTAATGGCAGCATGTTTCAAGTTCTTTTTTTTTCCCTTTTTTTTAGATTTTTCACTTTCATTCAGATTAAGAAGCATATCTCTCTTGGAAAATGATGCCTAAGGGCCTCATCCAAGAACATAGTCTTTGATAGGTGCCTGTGCTGCAATGTGAATATCTTTATTTGAAAGTGCAAGCCTGGGAGCAGAATAGGCTGTAGGGATGGGCCCTAACTTACAAAAATTAGGAACATCTCAAGTGTGTATTTTTTTTTTCCAGGAGAGAAATGTTCATTTTTTTTGTTTTGAGCCTCACTCGTTCCTATTTCTAAAATCAATTTATTTCTTACAGAAGCGTATTGCAAGGCACTAGCGGTTTCTACGTATGAATTACTTCCTCTCTATTTATTCTGCAGTATCTCCTAACATCCAGGAGAAATATTCTTATTGCTGTAGTACTGTCTCCAAAAAATGCAGGAGGGTGACACATCTTAAACATATGCAAGGGGTGGCACACTCATTTACTTGAGACCAGTTAAGGAGAAAGAAAAAAATAACATTTAGTTCTGCACAATGCATCACGTAGCAAATCTGAGCAAACTGCTGGATAAAGAATGACCCACAACATGTATGGCTTGAAATTAATATTGCTGCTTCCTGTTGTCATATATAACTAGGTTGTAGTATGGAAGACCTTATCTTCAGAATGAAAATCTGCCTCGTTAAATAAAATACAGTCACTGAGGGAGCTGCAGCAAGGGAGCAGTTTTGCCAGCTTTTAACACTCCTACTGTAGGTCTGTTCAACAGCCTGAGAAAATAAAGTACTGAGCGCTGGAGTTTGATTAACAACAGGAAGCTTTTTGTTGTGGGCATCTCTTGTGGCTTGAAAAGCTGTACAATTCATCACTTGACACAACATACCAAAGCAAATATTTTTAGAGAACCATGTCATTTCCCTAGATAGCATACAGTGCTCTGAGTCAGATTAACTGTTGTGATGCTTCACTGTTCTGTCAAATACTTAATTAAGCAAGAGTTGATCTATTTTCTTAATGCTGTCGATTTGGCCAATCATGCTGTCTCATGAGGTATATACAGCTATGACTTAATTCCTTAATTTCTTAGATTGTAATGCTAAGTAAAAATGGGACAGGTTCCAGCAGAAATTCTGAAAATAGTCTAATTAATTTGGTTGGAAAATTACTTCCAAAAGACTTAATTCTTGGAATGAGTAGTCATTACAAGAGCACAACTCCTTTATGAATGACAGGTTGTAAATATTCATCCTGGATTTAAGTGAAAATAGTTAAGCCTGTAAACTACCTCAAATCTTTGTGTAAAACTCTCAGTGATAATTATGGCAGCTCCATAAAAAAAGTGGGGAGAAAATATTGTTCTTATTAAGATCTCTCCTGAGTCACTGAAGTCTTTCTCATTGACCTTGACAGCAACATCCTAAAAGCCCCAAAAGAGAAAGCAGCTAATCGCATGCTCAACTTGTAGTCTGTGTCTAACCACTGTCCCCAGTGAGCATGCTTTACTAAACTGATGCTTATGTGACTTGGCAAAAATGGGGAAGCATAGAAGAAGAGATGAGCAAACATTCAAGCCAAAGACATAGGAATTCTTGGCAGCAAAAGGGAAATGAACCTTTCTTTAGCAGTTGAAATGTATATTCCTCACAATCTTCACCTTGTGCTCAAATCCCTTTCTGGAGAAGAAAAAACATAAGTGTAAAGATTCCTCCAACTGAAAACAAAGTATAGAGTTAAAAGATGCTATCAAGTTGAGCTACTGATGCTGGGGTCACAGAATTGACTTTTCTCAGAAGCAGATCAGCCAGTTTCTATAGGAGAAAATTCAGGATAACGGTGAAAAAGTATGACTGATTAATATAAGAGAACCTCAGTCATCATTATGAGGCCAGTTCAAGAAGGAAAAGATGCAGAAAGCATAAGAAAAATGAAATCCAGAAACATAAAGAAAAAAGAAAAGACAAGAAAAGAATAAAAGAAAAAGCTTCTGTGTCTCTGACAGAGAAAAGATAATACTTGTGTGGGCTGTGTTGCATCTGGATTCATGGCACATTCTCCCACTCTTATGTTAATTTTTTTTTGCATAAATCAGAAGCAACTAATTAAAAAAGAAATATTTAATTCTGACATGTTCTTTGAACTGGTATTCCATCTGGTTCTGTTTGAATAGTAAAATCTGCTGTAGTCATAAAAATTGGCAAGCAGCACTCTGGTAAAGAGAAACAAAAGAGACTCAGTACAGCAGGTTAATACACCAGCATTTTAACTGGAGACATTTCCAGAATTCAGCAAACCAAATCGCTCCAGTATGGGAGCTAGAGGGATCAAACGGGAAGGAGAAGTGCTGCCGCCGGCCCGCGAGCTGTGTGCGACACCGGGGCGCGAGTCCCGGCCGGAGCCGGGCTCGCAGGGCAGCGCTCCCGGGGCTGAAGCGCTCCCGGGGCACAGGCGGGGACAGGAAACCATCCCCCGCTACTCATTTGCAAGCTCCATCTCACGCATTCATGTGGGGCTTTGATGCAACGCCGTCGTTATTCAGCAGACTCAGAAAATACCTTTTTCCTAATTTATTTTTCTTACTTGAACACTATTTAAAACCTGAACACCGAGATACAATAAACTCTGATAACAAAGGGAGGAAAATGTAATCGTATTGGGTTTTCTATAGACTCTGGGATCTAAGCAATCAGCATCTTATGCCATTCAAATCCTCTCTGTAGCAATGGAGAGAAAGGCTGATTAACTCCCAGTGCTTTAGAAAAAGATTGTTTTACATCTTGCAGGAACATATCTTGCTGTGAAATATTACTTCTTTAAAATGAAAACCTTTGCTTCAGCACTACATTAACTTGCAAATGGATAACCTAAGACATGTACAATGACTTGGTCAAAAAAAAGGAGGAATGTGAATGGCCCCTTTCTCCAGCTAAGATACTTAGGAACCCTTGCTGAGCAATAAATGAGTCAGGAACTTAATACTTTTAATTAACGTTTTCTGAATACTTATTTGTAATTTACATTTAATTTTAAACTTGAGCTTAATCCTCTGATCTGGAATGAAGACAACTATTTAGTGCAGTTTGAATGTGACCTTCCCTGGTTTGTGTTAGAAACTATAGAAAAGGGAAACTCTATAGCAATACTTGCAGAACCACTCTTTTCTAAGAGAAGGACATAATTGTAGGACTTTCTTTCCCCTAAGTGTACTGAGCAACTAATGCACAAATGGGAAACAAGTAACCCAAAGCTTCTCTCTCAGACTTCTTCACATGTGAACAAAAAGACTTTAGGGGGAAAAAACTGAATTTTGCCTATTAAGTTCTTTTGGTTTTTTGTGCCAGCTGCTGTCCTGTCAAAATTAGGGAGTACAGGCAGAAGGGCTTGATTTATAACTGTGGTATTTTAAGTATAAGTACAATACTACATGTGTAAACACACAGTAATAACTTCTCCTTCCTGTTTCACAGCATACCTATGCTAATGGTAGGAAGCTGCTAAGCAAGGGATGATACACCGTGCGAAATTAAACCTCTCCTATCTCAGACAGCATACCTTGATGGCATAGATAGATCTGACTGTGCAACCACTGTGTTCAGCGTCATTCCACTGAAATAACTGGAATTTACTACACTCAGATATTTTTGAGAGTTCAGGCTTTGGGTTTTCTACAAAAAATCATACCAAAATGAGACAAAAGTGCTCCTATATATCTGTAATATAGTACTTTTTAAGCCTAATTTCACTGGAATAGGTGTAGAACCTGTGTCACATGGAAATACATGTATTTTCTTGTGATCAGCTTTCTCATCTTGGAAAATCAGCACAGTCTCTTTAAATCAGTCATTCATCCACAGGAGTCTGCATTCATTTATTCTCTGTTAAATGGAACTGTCAGTTTTGTTGCACCAAAATTCGATTTTCTATTTCATACACATTGTATATGATGATTTTAATTTACTGCTGGGTCACCAAGCAAGTCATTGCTTTTTTAAAATATGAGTTTCTGCTGCCTTCTCGAAAAATGTCAGGTAGCTACACTTAGTGTGGTGAGGGTGCTGTAAATGTATGGTGAAAAATGAGAGACAGATTGCACGTGCAAAGATTATTTCACTTTTTCTGGTATGTCCCTCACAGCTCTGAGGAAATGAACACATGTAGATAAAATACTTTTGAGGCTGTGATTTGGAAGATCCACTGCTGAGAGTGGTGCTCTTGTCATGTGCTGGAGGAGGAAGTGGGACAGCAGAAGGGATGGCACAGGTCATTGCCTACCAAGACAACTTCCCCCAAGTGCTAAAGCAAACCAGGGACACTGGCTGGCCCCAGCTCTGTCCTTCCTTCAGCAAAGCATGCTCAAAATTCAGGCAAGAGCATTTTATTTCCAAGGTTTCTTTGGGCAGATAATGGTGCCTGGTTTTTGTACCCCCACTCTACCTATCTAAAAGTTACTCTATCTGCAGTTATGTAAAGAGAAAAGCTATTGATTTTTAAGTGCTGTGGCTTTTAAAGATAAACACAGGAGTATTTTCTTAGTTAAGCATATCATGAAAGGGGGGAACCCTCCTATGGACAGCTGATTTTTAAGGCCTGATAAGAACATTAAAATATTATTCTGTGCTATGTTAAACCTTCAGTCCATAGCCTAAAGTTAATAGCATTTGCATTGGATAAGAATAATCCACTCCTGTGTCTGTTACAGCTGAAAGACACTTTAGTCTTTAGTGCAATAATCTGTAACCTAAATACAACCAGTTAAAATACACCCTGGTTTGATATATGATAGGACAGATTGATCCTTTCATCATCTCCAAGAGGATCAACACCAGAAATGAGTTTAGCCTGAAGTATTCAACACAGAATGCTGCAATGAAGAGAAAGACCAGACTACACAGGTACAGCTGGTTGGTGAATTTATGTGTAAACAGTACTTCCCTGATGAGAAGCCAGTTGCGCCGGAAAAGAGAGGAACTGAATCTCAGCTTAATGTTTGGTCAACTGTATTTTCTCTGCTAGCAGCCTTTGTTTACCAGTCAGATTTGGAGGTTATTCTGATGCCTTTTTAAAGACTTTTTTGAAACCTTAAGTGAAAACATTAGAGGCAAAGACAAAATTAAATTGTTTCCTTTTTGAAAGATACCTTTTTTTTTTTTCTTTTTTTCAGCAGGGGCAAGAAGACAAATTGCTTTCTGAAGGGCAGGTATTTACCACTTAGAAGAAATCTCATTTATCCTTCCACTCTACCTATTTTGCTACTGCTGTGAAAATGTCACCTAATGGGCAGAACAGAATTGAACTGGGACAGAAAAGCAGGATGACACAAGGACAGGGGAGGTAAATAATAGCTCAGCAACAGAAAATCTGGAGCATGGATGCTGGGATGGGGAAGGGCCCATAGGACTCATGAACTCGACAGCTTCATACTACTGTGCAGGTGTGGAAAGAGCGAATAAAAATGCATAATCGTCTCTCCAAAGCACTCAGCAGCACACCTCTCATCTCCAGCCCAGGCCCCGTGAGAACAGAGACCTTTAGCTCAGTAATAACTCTGCTTATTATAACACACCTCAGCTGTGCATTCCTACCCAAGGCTCTGTTTCTAGCCACTGCCTTTAGTCACTTAACTTCTAGCCTTGAGCTTTACCTCACCCTCAGTCTGACACCTGCCTAGTCTCGTAGATTAATTTATTTCTGCCAGACTCAGAAAAATCTCCCTCTAACATACCTTCCTTCACATCTGCAGAAAGTACTGGCTGTGGTATTGTTTAAGATGCGTTGCTTGGTACTGGGTGGGCAAGGCTGCCTCAGCCCGCACAGGGTCTGCAAACCATCAAGGAGAGAGCTCTCCTACCCAGCAGAATGGCACAAACAACTGATTTCTTGGTGGGATGGCAGCTTAAAACCCAGCAAGCTATAAGAAACATTTTGAGTCAAGCCAAACATGTGAACCCGGTGAATGGAAAAACTAAAAGCGAGAGAAGAACCACTTTGTAAAGAGTAAGTGGATTTAATTTCTGTGAAATAAAGAAGAACAAGATGTGATTTAGAAAAAAAATCAAACAAAAATGAAACAAAACAAGCCTGAGGTGGTTAGTTTAAAACCAGTTTTAGTTTTAATTTAAAGATTTTAATTTCTTTGCCTCCTGGAACAAACTAGTGAAAGTGAGATAAATTTACAAAATTATTTTAGTAGTTGCTGAATCAGGGCTTTTGGTGGACACATTTTTAATTCGCTATCTCAGCTCTAAAGGGCCATCTGTCTTGCAGCCATTGAGGGGCTGTAGGGCTGGACTGGGAAGTGGATGCATAGGTAATTACAGAGCTACATACAAACTACTCAGATCTCTGCATAATGGATCCCCTGAAAAAACTGCAACTATTATAATGGTTAGGCTGGCAGTGGAGGCTTGGAGGGGCTCTGCTTCTGCTGCTCCTCCATATGTTGCACTCAGGATTGCTTGAAGCCACACAGGACTCCCCTCTGTATTAGGCCTGATGTTGAAACATGTCAGAGGGAGGTAGAGAGGATTTTCTTCTAAACTGCATTTTGCACCTGCACTTCTGGAGCAATAAGGCTGCCAGTGGTTTTGCACAGTTCTCTGAGCATCTCTTCAGCCTCCCCAGAGTGATAAATCTATGGCTGGGAACTTTCTGGTACTAAAATAGCTCTTAAAGCACTTTGAATAATCAAAAAACCTTCATACTTTGTAGGGCCCTTTTATTTCTCCCTCTCCCTCCAGTCTAATTTCAGTACTTGCCTTTGTGAAACTCTACCATTTATTCCCATGTCACAGTAAATAAAGGTATGAATGTATCCTGCTGGGTCAATTAACCCCGGTTCTGCGCTGTGTCACAGTCTGTGCTGGCTGTGATTTCCAGAAAGGAATATTCTTTTGTCATTCTTTGCCCATGTGCAAAGCATGTTAAGACCGCTAAGATAACTGTAACACTTTTCCACACAAAGCTAACTCTGCTTTTTGTGATTTCTGGAGTGCAGTTATGAACTGTAAAATGACATGAACCAAATTCATGACTTGTAATCCAAAGTGGTAGAGAAGACAAAGGACTGACAGTTTTTGTGCTTTAATGTCAGTGTGCTCCCTAATGATGGGCAAGCCCCACCACAAAGCCTTGAACTCCAGCTCTCAGGCACTCCTTCAAAGGGTGGGAGAACTGGGAGGCTGAGATTTCCCAGTTTTCCTGTTATTCTATGCTGTAATATGCCCCACTTCACTTCTGTACCAAACTCCAAAAGAAACAAAAATAATAATAAAAATAACAGGCATTGTTGACATCCATGAGTTTTTATGTAAAATATTTAGATAAGCTTGCTGGGTAAAGCCAGCCTAAACAGCTGCCTGATGTAAGAATAAACCTGTTAATGAAACAAATGTGCTGTGCAGCAGCAAATATAAATAGTGACTATGTTTTTAAGTGAATACCTGATAAGGAAATCAGCTATGACATAGATGAAAGGTCAAGACACCAAATGATGAACTGCAATTATTTTCAGAAGTGATATGGAAATAAATCAGTATTAATCTATATACCAGTTCACAAAAGTGATGTATGCTCCTGGGTTTCTCTTACAAAGGAGCAAATAATGAAGAATGTAGGCTAAAAACTAAAGCAATGAAGACAAATGTGGAAGGCAAATTCCATCTCAGAGTTCCCTCTCAATTCCGGTGAAGTAGTGTATACAGAGAAATGCTTTAAATCAATGGGAGTATATTTTCCTTGCACAGCAGAGTTAGTGTTAAATAAACAACTGATATTTCAATCAGTGAAGGCAAGGGCGATCTCCCAGGCTGTTTTTTGAGGAGACCTAGTGTTACCTCCCTGGCCTTTCTCCAGACTCCTGAATGCTGCATGATGCAGAGGGAGAATTTTGCACCAGATAAGCTGATATTCCTAGGACTGACTGGTCTGGAGGTCTCAAATTACTGCAGGGGGTGTAGGTGCCAAAGGGATGGGAGGGAAATGAGGTGGAGACTGGCAGGCAGAGGCCAGAGAGAACAGACCAACCCTGTGCTCCCTGGGCCAACCCCTGAGTCTGGAGGTTTACATGTGGTACCAGCTGTGTGTCCTGCTGAAAAACCCTGCAGTAAAAATTTGGGCGGGATTAGCTGGATTTATGTCATACTAGCCAGGACACACAATAAGGAGTTCATCTTAGTGTATGGCCCTATGACAGCTGCAGAATGACAGATAATGCTCAATCCAGAGCATAATGTCTACTTATGTTAACCCCCTGTTAACCTTTTTGAACAAATTTGAACTGGCAGAGTGTGTTTATACCAAAGTAGTGCTTTTTGGTTTATGACTATGAAGTTTCGATCTGATACTAGGATTCATAAAGCTGGATTTGTGGTTTTGTCCTACCCCAGATATAATGTGAACTGAACATCTTGTGCTATTAACAAACACTTTTTGGTCTCTGGGCAAGCTGAAGGTCTCACTCACTGTTACAGGATGGGAGGAAAAATTGTGCCACCCAGAAACTGTCACCCAGCTTGGCGGGAGTGCAAAAGTTTTTGTTATATGCATTAGAAGAAACATTTTGATAGAAAACATACAGATCCGGCAGTAAAAGTACCCACAAGGTGTTGCTCCTTGTGGGTTTGAAAACCCACCCCATGATGAGGATTGATGGCAGCAGAGGTTCCCAGTGACCCTGGTAATAGGCAATCAGTCTCCCCTCAAAACCACACACGTGGGTTTCAAGTGTCTTTAGCTGACGACACCTCTCCCTGTGGGCACCCCTGCTCCTGCACTGGGGCTGCTGGCCACAACCCATCGGGGCATCCCTGAGCCAGAAGGTCTTGCCATGCATGATGGCCCGTGGCTCCTTCTCGAAGGACTGAGAAATAAGATGCAAAAACACCCCTAAGAATAAAGATTTTGCATGTTATTGTTTCAGATAACTGTAAATGTAACTGCTTTCTTAAATGCGAACATTAAATCTACTCTGTAAAAACACAATTACTGCTGCCATGGCAGGCGTCAGTTGTCCCTTTTGAAGGAATGCCTTGAAAATGCAATCATAAAATCCTTGTGCATTATGGATTTCATTAACATTGTACTCCCCTAGGATTCCCAATTGCACAATAACAGGAGTTCTTTAAATTTTAAATACCACAGACAGGAACAATTTCACTAAAACCAGATGTGAAACCCTTGCATGGGCCGTCTTACTGGTTCTAAGTACTGAAACTGGCTGGTAATTGATACCTATTAACATGTTTGTTGTTCAGATTACAGAAATGGAAACACTAGACTAGTTTTCCTGTGAAAGGATACATTAATGAGGGACAATGACTTACATAGCAATGGCAGTTCCCTGTTCTTGATTAAATTAAAGGGCTGGTTTTACTTTTTATTTTAAATTATGCTGTTTCAAACTGAAGGGCAGTTCAAATGTGTGAAACATAAGTGCAATAAACAGGTAGGCTGAGCTTAAGGTTGAGATGCTAATAGCATCCCATATAACAATAAACTGCCTTCATGCATATTTTTGGCAGCCCTTGTTCCCTCATGCATATCTTTATTCCATTCATATTGGAAAATTCACAGACTTATTAACGTGTTTGAAAGAAGAAATTCAATCTAGAGTGACTCTGTTTCTGATTAAGGAATCACTCCAAAGCTCATGTTAGTTGAGCAATTTTCAGAGTGTAAAAATTGAGGGTAAAAATAAAATAGAGAAAGTACTGTGCAGACTTACAGTGCGACTGTACGATGGTCATTTTGAATCTAAGCTTTGACATTGGTTTTCAAACAACTAAGGAAAGGAAGGGAAAGGGAACTTTCACTTAACAGAGCCCTGTAAGCAGGTGGCACTCAGATGGACTCAGCAGTTCATACCTTTCAGCTGCAAAGGAGCAATCTAGTTCTTCCACAAATGAATGGGTTTCAGATCCACAGATAGAACTCATGCAAATCCATTACTAATAACAAACCAATACTATTTTTCATATTATTTTCATCAAAAAAAGACTTCAACAGCTCAAAGGAGACAATAATATCTCATGCCCTCTAGACGTCCTCTATAGATACCAATCTCCTCTGGCTGATACTCAACGAGGTTTTCTATTTCTTTTGTCTTAAGAAAAACATTAAGCTTGAAGGGAGGGGCAAAAGGAAGGGAAAGAAGAACTACAGTATTTCCACTATACCAAAAAAACCCCAACACACTGAGGAAATTAATATTTGGAGCTGAATTTTCAAGCTGTTCTGGCCATGTATGACTGTATATAGCTCGTATATATGCCCTAGTTGCATATGCACATTAGCAGCTCAAAGGCAGATATCACTATTTAACCAGCTGCAGTGTTTGTGCAGATATAGAAACCTGCAGTTATGAAAAAAAATTAATGATTAACTGATATACACAAAGCTTCTGTCTCCCAGACAAGGGCATATGGGTGGAAATTTTCACTTTGAAAGTTCTCAGTTTAGCACTGATGTATCCTTCAGCTTTGTTTTTTTTTGCTGTTGAATATCTTCTAGAGTTCTGCACTGTGTAGCAAAAACCCATTTATGCTGCACTGCACAAAAGCAAATACTTCACATAAATGACTAGTTTACAATAGCATACACAACAAAGCAGAACAAAGTGACCTCAGTCCTTCACATACAAGTGCCTTCCTCCTTTTTATAAAATATTACAATTTTTTTTTCCTGTGGGTAATTTCAGAGTACTTTATCAGTTACATGTCCTTGGTTGTTTGTCTGTAAGCTCTTATGGAGACGAACATCTGTTCCCAGGGATATTTGTACAGAGGAAACACGGGATTTCAATATTTTATCCAGCCACAAATTCACAACATGCACTTACTGCCAATGGCATCAAGACTTTGTAGAAGATGGAGGTTCATACGCACAAGAACCCTCTTACTGAACTTTCTGATGGTCTGAAGCCGTTAGCACCCATCTCAAGATTGTCAGTTAATAGGAAAGCATTTAGAACACAGTTGGAAGCTTGAGCACAGTTGGAAGCTTGAATTCTTGTCAGCGTAGAATTAAAAAATGAACAATAAAATAAGCATAAGAATTATCTGAGCCAAAGATGAATTAAGGTGTTGTAGCTTGTGAAAGGGGATATACCAAATCTCTGAACTAGCTCAGTTCCTTTTGCTATACAGGTTGCATGATAGAAACTATTTAGCAGTTCTTCTGCAGCATGTATAAAGAATCTCCACTCAACACAGTGAATCTTCAAGCAAAATTTGTGGGCTCAGTCCTGCCAGCAGGGCATAGCTACAGCCTAATTGCTCTGTGATGAAATCTGCCTTGGGGATGCTGGTCCTTCCACATGGGCCCTGGGCAGTGAAGGAGATGCCCAAGGGAGTGCTCTGGGAAATGGTTTGTGCTGCTTTTTCCAAACCAGGAGCTGGGTGATGTAGGTGAGAGCCATGGCATGAGTGGCACAGCATGCAAATAACCACCAACTTGTGGGTGGATGTGGGAGCTGGAGGCAGCAAAAAGCTGCTAAAAATTATGCTCTGTGGTTGTTTCAGCCCCTGAGCACCCTGGTTTATGGCAGGAGGAAAAGAAGACTGAGAAATTCATGTGCAGGAGGCCAGAGGTACCCTGACCTGTTTTAAGCATAAAACCTGGAGTAGTTTGAATTCTGTAAAGTGTCTGTTATTAAAGAAGTTTATGGTCAAAAGAAGTCCTTTGAAACTTTTTCACAGAAAGATCTAGTTCTAAGTGAAAGGATTAAGATATATATATATATAGGTAATATATAGGTACGTAGTTATCATAACTTAATAAAGTTAATAAGCACACAGAACACATGAATGAGATTTGACTAACCCTCTTGTTTTGATTATCTGGTCATAAATGTGCAAGTGACAGCAGAAAAGAAGGAAACAAAGGAAAAGTGGCGGCCCGCCGACCAGATGAAGCACATGGAATTCGATTCTGATGCATTCCACCCTTTTTCCATGTGCATTCCATGCATTGCAAGTGGCAGTGGTTAATAACAAGCCTTACACTTAGATAAGGTTGAGGAGATTTTAATGTTTATTCCTAAGTAATGAAAAAGGATCAAGAGATTTTTTTTTTTTTTTTTGGCACTCTGAAGTCTGATTAGGTCCGTTGTACATGACTGGCAAGAGCTCAGGATGCATAGGGGCCCCCAGGCACGACACCTGAGAGTCCCGTTGTGTGCCAGGGATCAGAAATGAAAGATTTCCCGCTCTTGCTTCCCTTTACTAACTACTACTCAACATGTTTTTGAGCTTTCTTGCAGACATCAAACCTCACAGGAAACATCAGTGTGAACATTTGTATGAAAGGCTAATAAGGCATTGTTTTTATATGTCAGTTAGTAATTTCCTATAGAAAATAACAGAAGTAGGAGGAATGTTTCAAATCTAAGAACAAGTTTTTAGTATTAGTAACATAGATATAATATGCTTAAGCATTTCTCCTAGCTTTTGCCAGCAGAAATAGAATCTAGGTTTCAGGTAAGTAGTGTAAGTCAACTTAAAATTGAGGAAAATCAGTGTTTTTTCATATAATGATATTAATACTTGCCTGCTAGTACAGTTTTTTTTTTGTACCCAGTAATTGATATGAATAATCTGAACCTGTTTAGGAGTTATGCTCCATTCAGCTATGGACCTGATAATACCTAACAAACAACAAGCCCAAAGAGACTGACTGAACTCAAGGAGCCTCTTCATGGTAACAAATGTTTGCAGGATGTCTCCTGTGCTAACAAAGCAAAGCCGAGGCTGCCCATCTTGGTAATGAATGTTGTGTTTAAGGATGTGGAAGAATAGCCACCAGACAGAGACCATTGAACTCATTCTGTGAGTAACATATTCTAGAAGGGACATAGGTCTTCTGAGGTGAAATCTGAGTGCATGAAAACACCACATTGTATTAATGCTTAACTGTAATCAGCTACAGACATAGCACATGCTCAGTTTACTGGGACATTCCACTTTAAGTGCACGTTAAACTAATATTGACTTTTCCACTAAACCCAAATCTCTGTTATTTGTGCCCAGAAGACTGCAAAAACAATAGATGTGGGAAGAAGAAGAATTAATCTTCCTGACCTTTTCTTTTTCTATGCCTTTGGGAGTAAGTCTTTTTTTGTCTGTTTGATGGGGAATATGAGCTATTCACTTGCAGTGATTCTTAAATTATGTAGAAATACTTTACTGTGTTATTTTTTTTCTTCCTTTTGCATTCTCCACGTTCAATAAACTCCACAGAGTATTATTAATAACATCTTCAAAATGTTATCTCTTTACCTGTATCCATTCTCTGATAGAATCTTCCCCTGGGGTCCATCCATTCTCAGGGTAATTTAGCCGGGACCTTTCTGAAGACCAGATAGCACTGTACTGGGAGGAGACAGTGATTTGATCAGAGTGAATTTCTCCTGACTCCATACCTAGTGGTTCCATGCACTGGAAATCTGAAGAAAAATAAATTACCATCATTATTATGGTCAGCTTTTTGATTCAGACTTTGAATAATAAGAACATTTCCCTGCTTTGAATATGAATATCTAAAGAATTTATTTTTATGTGACTTCGAATACTTTAGCAACTTTAAGTGAGGCAGTGTTGGGCTTATGGTGTCATTCTTAATACTTCCATTTGAGTTGCCATGGTAATTCCTGCAATAATAATGCTATACAAATATTTTTAGCCCAGTATTGTGACCATTTCAGTATAGGACAATAGAAGTGTCTGTCCTAGGCTAGCACAGACACTCCTGTGGATTCATAATATAGAACAATGTATGTTCACCTCAAAATTATGCACAATCCTAGAAAAGACAAATTAGATGACTTTATGAAATAATTGGATTTTAAAACTATTTACTTCAGTATGAAAAATATAAAGTGCCTAAAATAATTTATTAAAATTTTAGCCATTCTCTTTGGATTCTGGACACTGGAATAAAATAGATCAACAAAATTTGAATTTGGGCCACAAAATCATTGACCTAAGGAAATTACCGCTTCTTCTGTAATGTGGTTTATTGCAAATGAGTTGATCATCTCCATTCAGTCTCTTTTTGTTGACACAAAAATTACCTAGCTAATTTAGAATCAATTGACTTTTTAATCACTATAGCGAGTTCAAAGGTTGATAGGGCAGAGTGCCTCAATTCTTCTCTCAGTCTTTAAAAATAAAGGCTCCTACCCCCATTAAGGCAAGAGAAGCCACTAGCTTCAGACAGACCTTCACACCCAG
Organism: Phainopepla nitens; assembly: GCA_013400175.1. Lineage (NCBI taxonomy): Eukaryota > Metazoa > Chordata > Aves > Passeriformes > Bombycillidae > Phainopepla > Phainopepla nitens. Next base: position 893,409 of record VXBQ01011160.1, on the reverse strand, counting down.
GTGCCCCTGGGCCTTCACATCAGAAGTTTACCAAGACCGGAATAAGGGCAAGAGAAAAAAAAAAGCCATGTGCCTCTGCTTCTGTTCAAGGACTTCACATTGTAGGAATATAATTAACTCCTTTATTAGAATTTAAGCTAAAATAACTGTGTGAAATCGAGTTAGATATATGTTGGATATATGCTCCTTTTCATTGCACCTTCTCTGGAGCTGAGGTTTCTCTAATAGGGGTGGGTGCTGAGCTGAAAGTTTCAACAACCATGAGTTGGAAAAATGAGCTTTAAATAAAGGAAGTTTTGGGTTTTCAACGAAAGTTAAATTATTGTGAAAAAAACACGCTTACATATTTTATCAGGGATCCGAAAATTTTTGTTCAGAAATGTTATCCGGGTATTTTATAGGAACCGTAGTTGGGGCTTGCCATAACTGAATCATACTGACAGCATTTCCTGTGGAATAGGACCCTCTCCCCCAGTTCTGTGCTGCTTCAGTGTATTAGGTACATGGTGAAGTACTGAAGCTGAACTACATTAGGGTAAGACTCAAAGGAAAGGAACTTCCGCTTGATATCTGAAGGAAAGTCATAAGCCGCTACAAAGAATGCAAAACATGATAGGTAGGAGTAATATCAAAATACCTAAAGAGTATCTAGTTTGATCTAGACATGTTGGCTTTCCCTGGGTCTGTGTGGAGGGACAAGGAACTCCTGGGGACACGTCACATGTCTGAGACAAGTCCGAGATTGGGTTGTCCTCTGGAGGTGACCAGACAACACAAAGGGTAAGGGTGGCTGAAATTAAACAAGAGAATTCACTTCTCTGTCTGAGTCTGCAGTATATAAAATGCTTCCTCTTGTCATCCAAAAGGATTTCCATACACACTAATTCTGTTCTGTTGTTCTGTGTTTAAGAGCTGAAGGCATCTCGGCATAGCAGATATTATTAATTCTGACTTCAGTGTGATGGTGCATCTGCAGCCTAGAGAGGGTGACTGTGGAGGAGGTGGACACAGGGACACGCGTTGCTCGTGCTAACTATGAAGGGATAGGAGCAGCACCTACATAAGGAGAAACCAAACTAGCTGAAGGTACAATGCTTCCCATCCACAGAGGCTGTGTGTCCCCCATTCCCTCTTCCTGCCTATGTATGTGTAAGAAAGCTGTTAAAAAGGCAAGGAGTGGAGGAGAGATGGGGAGTTACAGTTAAATCTTCAGTTTACTCATTTTCCTTTTGTCCCTTTTTTGATTAAACAAGTACATCAAATCTGCGTGAATCTTCTCGAAGCTCAGTAAGACACAGAAAGGAGAGGGAGTTTGATATAAAGTGTGTGTCTTATCATTGAGGAAAGCAATGAAATCTGCAAGGAGGTGGTGTAACACAGCATGCTATTTTCCTGTTTCATTCTCTGTCCAAAGAGTAAGCATGAAAATGAGTCAGCTGAGAAAAAATACGAGACAGAGAACAAAGCTTGGATAGCTTATGAAATGGTTTAACAAGAGCACATATATTAAATGGGTTCTTTTTATTCAAGAAATCGATCATCAAAGCTTATTCCATGTAATAAAAGAAGGCTTTGGATAGTGCATTCATTGTTCATGTTTCATTGTTTTAATGCAAGTGTTCAATTGCTCTGCATTCCTGCGTTTCCTTGGTCAGCACAGTTTTTCACAATAATTATCCCAACTTCCTGGCAATACAGTGGAATAAAACTGTAAGGAGAATTTTGCTTCTTGCACTTCTTTTCAAAGGGCAGCTCTTCTTTAAAAAAAGAAAATGAAAAAAAGGAAAACAGAACCAATCCTTCTCCACCATCTTATTTATTTAAGATTTCTTTAAAGCTTCAGGCAACACCTGGTGTGCAAGAAGACATAACAGAGAGTATTTTCCAAGAAGCTCTGTGGGATGGATAAATACTGACCTTCTGAGACACTGCTCTGTGACACGCTGTAGTTTGCAGAGAAGCCCTCCTTCGCTATTGCACTGTCGGTGTAAAATACCATTGAAAGAATCCCTGTTGAAGACCGGACACGTCCTGGGTTGTTTTGCCCACAGTAACGCCCGATGTGTGGGCCAACTGCAAAGAAACAGGATACAATAGTAAACTACCAGTGCTTCTACAACAATAGGTGACACTACAATATCCTCCCAAAGACAGTGCCTCAGCAGGAAACGTCCCTCAGTTATTTTGAACCTCTGTAACACTTCAAAATAACAATGCCATCAATAATTTAGCGATGAACAATAAATTGTTTATCCTACCCTAGCAATTGTACTTCTAAAATGCTCCAGATAGCACTCCACGAACCTCTGAAAATGTACAGAACCAGGATTTAAAAAAGTATCCTTCAAAGCATGCAGAGAGGGCAGTGATGCACAAAATTACACATACAAAGCACAACAATTCTTTTCCAAAGTGTGATTGAAGCACCAATTTATGACAAGAGCAACTGAACGGCCTGATTTGCCAACCCAGTACACAAGAAGCTGTGAGGATGCCTTCCAGGTTTTATGCTCTGTACTGCAGATGATCTGTTAATTTCATCTCAAACTCTGAAAAACATCTTTGAGTCACATTGAGGCTATGACCAATGACTCTTCATCCCCCTTTATTTAGGCTTTCAGACCCTCATAGTTCTTTTGTCCATATGGTTAATATTAAAGAATATTGTAAAAGAATTTAAGAGTGAAATCCTAATCCTTTCAAAAGAGCAAAAATTTCTTAAGTATATCTCCATGTCACAGAATACACATGCAGTTACATGATCCCTCTTCAGGTTAATACTGTATAAACCCAATTTTGGTATTTTTCAGCATTTCCAGTGCAGTGAGATAATCTTTTTCCTTAATTAAGCTACTCAATTCACAACCAACATATGTGGCCTTCTAGCACTCGAGCATTCCCTACAGATAGGTCCTTAGGCTGTGGAATGGTGGTACATCTGTGCTTACAAACAATAAGAAAAGATAATGCTAAAACCCACCCATGGAGTCAATCATGAAAATAATCATGAGGCATCATTCTAATGCTTACACCACTGGCTTTCCAGGCTTAAATTAACACCTTGTCATTTCTCTAGGAAGTCCATTACACTTTCAGTTTAAAATATAAAATGTTTAGATATCCTAATTATTCACAGTTCAAAGAAAATCTACAGCTAACATAATTTTCTAGTCATTTATTGGCATTTTCCAACAAGTAAAACAGTTCCAGCTTGGAATAACTTTATTATGTAAGCTACACATTTCTGTAAGGCCCTAGAGTTGCCAGAAAGAGAGAGCTCAGATGTTATAGCTCTTGCTGCCAGCATGTGCTTTTCTATCCATATTCTGGCCACAGTTAGTCTTCAGTTGCCTTGGCAATCCCATGGCATTTAAAATACCTGCCAATTCAGATTTTTCCACTAAGGTTGTTCAATGCAGCATTGATAGAAGGAAACATCCTACAGAGGATATGAGTTGAATTCTTCCTCATCCTAGAAATCATTAAAGCTTCATGGTTTTATTTTTCAGAGTGAGAAATTTGTTTTAGACTGTTACATTAGCGGCTCTTTAAAAACACAAAATAATGTCCCCACATTCCAGTTGCTGCAGGTTTTTGGTTTTGTATTTGTTTTCGTTTTCCTCTGCATTTTTGTGTGCAAACATCTCTGATCCTGCTTTTTCTCAGAATGGCTTTCAAGATTATAGCTTCTGATGGTGCTCTGAACTGCGAGAAAATAAGGAGGATAAGGCTACCATGTTACTCTGAGCCTCCCTCTTCCCATTTCCGGTAGGGAAGCCTCTTTGAAAGGACAAACAGAAGAGAACTTTGTTTAAAGCAGACAAGCTTCAAGATTCCCCATGACTCACTGGTTTATAATTTTTAAGACATATTTAGTGATTATGCATTTGAGTCTTCAACAGATTGGCCCTGCCGTCACAGCACTACTCCCTTTGCTAGCTTTGGGTGCAAGTGCCAAAAATGTGCAGAATATGACACAAAGATGTATTGAATTTTTTTGCGCGACATGTAAACCTTAGCCTGCTGAGCTAATAAGATATTGATCTGAGCACAACTGGATGAAATAGAGATTCTCCTTCCTCCGTAAATAGCTAACTCAAAGTTCCCCCTTTCTAATTTTTTTTCCATTCAAGTCTTGAAAACTTTTAAAAGACAATAAATTATCAAAGATTTCATGTGTCACAGCAAATAAATGCTATGCAGGAAACTCATCTGAGGAGTCATTTGGGGGGGTAGACTTCTGTCTGTTTAGGTAGACTATGCCACTCGTTTTTTTTACCATCTTCCTGACAATTCCTTAGGAAATAAGATGGGACTTCATAATAGACTGTGTAGAGTTTTGAATGGGAATTTTAGGGCAGAAGATGCTGAAAAAGTCTTTAGGCCAGCCTCTGACTGTGAACTATCATGTTGCTATGTCAGTGTCCCCCAGGAAGGGCTATTCCAAATGTGAATCACTTGGATATGTCCTCACTCGAGGATACTTCTACACTACCTGCAGAACCAAGGCATTCCAGTGAGCCAGCTACCTCATCTGACTGCCCATACTGTAGCAATTTCTGAGACCTTGGCTCCTCTTTCCACTGGCACAATATTATCCAGTGGAAAACTGAGTAACTTTCTGGTTAAAAGATGGAGGGACAACTAATAAATCTATTTTGCATGCATTTCCCAAAATGCAGAATCTAGTTCTATAGTCTGAATCAATCCTTTATTATTCTTGATAAGTATTTTTGAAGGTTTACAGATCAGAGTGCAGAATATATAGAAAGTGGCTGGTGGTCCAAGACTAAACAGAAACATTATCCTTACTGATTCTTCTTTTCTTTACTATTGTTTGCCCTTCTGCGCAAAGAATATTGATATGAGGAAATTCTGAGACTTACTGAAATACACTTTAACCCATCTAGTTGAAATGTTAGCTTTTGGAATTAGCTTAAGAACCTCCTCAAAAAAACAGAAGCGAGGAAAAAAGGTATATCAGACTTATAAAATATTAAAACAAATGTTATGTTGACTAGCAATCTATTTAATTTTAAAGCTGTTTTTTATAAATATGCAGGTATGTTACGGACAGTATCTTCACAACACTATCATTTTTATTGAAAATAAAATATTTGCACACAATTTAGGATGCTGAAGAAGAAACAACTGAAAAATTAATTCCATCCTCACATTCGTGTAGTCAACTACACTGAGTTTGTGTATGCTTTTAGATCTTAATGGCTTCTCACAAGAGTGTGGAAAGCAACCACAACAGGAGAAACACACTTAGATTAATAACAACCTTCATTTGCACTGATGTTAATGATTGCAGTAAAGCATTCTGCTTTGCTCTGTAATTCAGTGGAAGCTCTTGTGGTATTGACTGAAGCAGCAATGCTCAGGCTGTGGTTCTCAAACCATATGTAAACTTCTTTAAATTATGTTTGAGCCCAAGTAGACAGCCTATAGAGCTTCAAAGAGAGCTGCATGATGAGTATATGCAATTCATCACTAAAGCTAGTTCTCATTTTGAGTGGGCTATTTTTCTTCAAAGTCATCAATGAAGTGTTCTCAGCAGATGCTGGCTGAGATTTATCTGTGCCTTGGGCAAAGATATTTTTGGTATCTAGTTTATTCATGCAAAATCGTATCTTTCTATTCTGAGATCTACTCACTCTCCTGCTCTAAATCCACCTGTTATCTCTTTCAAACCATGGTCCCTTTTCTGTAAAATATTTGCAACTGTTCTCAGATGTTCTTCAACAGGGTTTTTTTCACGAAAAAAATGCCAAGTTTGAGGCATTCCTGAATGCCTACCATTCCCCTCTTGAAACAGCAAAACACTTATACCACTGTTTAACTTCAATCCTGTAAGTGTCCTTGGTGAATTCCTTTTGAAGTCAATCTAACTGCTCACATGCTTCAAAGATAAGCACGTATTTTGTAGAATCAAGTAGAAAACACTCAGCACTTGCCAGCTTCAATCCACTGAAAGGACAACCAGGTAGGCTGAGGACTCTGTGATTGTGACAGAGCATTTCAGGATTAACGTCTTTTTGAATGACTGTTACAGTTGCTGTCAAATTCTCTAACAGAAAATTGTTTTCCATCAGTGAAATGGAAATTACGTAGAAGTAAAATGTAAATGGAAGCTTACTGACTTTGACATATCCTTTTAAACATCATTGTTAAAATTTGTTTTAGAAGAACATTTCTCTTCTTTATTTTTTGCTTTTCTTGGGGGGAAGGAAGGAAAAAATAATCACAACTGTATAAAATGGCAAATTTATTTCCTGCTGATCCTGAATGACTGTAGCTTTTCAAATTCTATAGTGAAAACATTTTCCTCTTATGTTGGGTCTCATCTAAAGTTTCATCTAAAGGCATCTAAAGTTTACATCTGACTTAGGGATTCACAGCTTCCAGCAGAGTCAACGAGACAAGAAACTCCAGAGGTCATTTAACTGTGCCCTAAAGTAGGTGTTGAGACAGGTCAGGGTGGGATGCTGTTCCCTGCTGGGAACAGAGGGAGTTGCTGTGCCTAGCTCAAATGTTGATGCCTGTTTCACAGAGATGCATGTTCAGGGGGCTGTCCATCTAATTCTGCTCTGGTCGAGACCACAACTATTTTCCAAAAAACTGTTCTTTCTCTCCTATTACAATACAGCCATCGTCCCAGGAAACCACAGCGGTGTTGCTGTGGAGAGGGGGATATGAACTGAAGGATATACACTTTTTCCACATATTTAAAAAATCCTTCTGTCACATTTAGCACAACTGGACATGTGATCAGCAATGCATTACAACAAAGCAAAATAACTTTCTTTTCTATGGATATATCACTAAACAGAGCAGGCCAGGGGACACCTTCTGGACCTGCAGCCAGTAGCCAGGGACTGCTCCTGGGACCAGACTAAGAGTGTGACACAGTTTGCCCCTGTGGGGCTCTTCCCTCTGAAACTGGCTGGCCATGTCCAACTTGCCTGTTGAGAATGATCCCTGACTTTCACTGTCCTCCAAATCATGCTTAGGAGTCACTTGTGAAAGTGCAAATCGATGTGTGCTAAAACAGTGCAAGGGAGTACGCCAGCAAATTAGAAGTGCACACAACCATGCCCATGTTTCAGTTAATAGTGTAGAATATTTTTGCACAGATTAAAGGGAAATGGACAAATGGCTCAAAGACACCCTAGGTGAATCTCCCTTCATCAAAGGGAACCTCTCTGTAGAAATTTACTTTTTCCATGTGGATGCAAATTAGATTTCTTTTCCCCCCAGACACTCTCTCTATGTATCCGGACATTCTCTATCTTCAGGTCATGGCCAGGTTGTACCAGTGGTTTCCTGTGACAGCCTTGCTCTTCAGGCGAAATAGTTCTCCCTCCCAGGGATTCATCCTGTGATGCATTTATAGAAAAGCAATCACATTCCCTCTTTCTTTGTAGTGTTAAGTGAAACAAGAGAGACTGCTGGCTGAGGATTGTTCTACAGGGAACTGACGCAGCAAACATTTTTCCTACAACTGCTGCAACCTCCAACAGTTTGTATCTAAGAAAATATTTTTCCAGCCTACAAATTCTGTTGAATATTTACAAGTAAACATGTAAGTACCCTTAGTGGATGTCAGGATCATTTTGAGCGTAGAGAGTTTGTGGAACGCTGATAATGCCTGTTGATAATTCATCGTCAGTATGGCTCAGCCACTTTCTTGAACCAGGAAATCACTGCTTTGAAACCCTCTACACTGACAATATTGCATTTCTTTTTGGTTATATTACACATAAATTGATTTACTGGATCATCTTTTCAAATATCAGTTTAAACACAAACTCTGCAGGACAGATTTGGCCTATACACAAATAAACCTATTATTAAATGTTCCAGACATCATTATTGTACTGTTAAAATATTGTTTTCCTAATTGAGGCATTAAATACTAAATAGTCTTTTAGCTACTGTTATGGGTCTTTCTTCACTCTTTATTGAAATGGATTGAAAAGAGCCATGATAAACCCATTAAGCATAAAATAAAAACAACAACAAAAACGCAAATATATGTTAAAAAACATATATATCCTGCAGTATCAATGGAAGCTTTAAGCAAAATTATATCAGGGATTTATTTAGGAAAACAGTCAAGTTTTAATGTGTTATTAAAATATATTCCTTTAAGTTATATATTTTCATTTAAATCAAATATTAATGTAGGATTATCAGTTTGGAGAAACTGCCACTGCTGTTCATAAAACAAACAAAAAAAATCTATTAATATGAGTTATCACATGAGTGGAAAACTGAAATAGTTGTAATTAGTGCCCAACACAAACAACATAAATCTTCAGTCACTGAATTTTGCTACAAATTAAAAATTAAGAAGAAAAAGGACAGCTTCAAGATGCTTCTCTTTATCAGCTTATGCCAAACATAGAAACAGTGAAAAAGACATCACTAATAATCTTTGCATAACTGTTTCCATAGCTCGTACTGGCATTTGGGCACCCTAAAGGTTGGGCATTCAGCTTCAACAATCCCTTTTAGGCTGGAGCTGCAGCCTTTGGCTCTGGGTCCTTGGAGAATTGATACATGGCTGCCCTGCCTAGCAGAGATTTGAATTCTGCAGACCCAAGACTGTACATGAAAAACATAGAGAAATCATGCAGCTATTTTATTTGTCAGACTCAGTGTAAAACAGGGATATGGGGTTGGGCAGAAGGTGAAATGAGGGCTCTCTGGCTCCACAGAGTTAGCTAATATCTAGCTATGCACTTAGTGAATGTGCACAAGGTCAAGTGTGGTCAACAACTAAGTGGAAAATTACTGAGATGGCAGAGACATTCCAGAAGGGTACCCAACACACCCACCCTGACACATGAGGCCATCTAATCAGAGATTATAAATTAACAAATTAAGATAAAACCTTTGGATTTGCTTAAACTGCTGGAAGAGAGAGCACTATAATGGAGGAGCCCTGCAGTGCCCAGTCACTGAAGCCACCTGAATGAATAACTCAGTGACTGTTTACTGACCGGGGTAATTGTTTAGTCACTATGATTTCAACTGCATGGACACCATATTTTCTCTGGCAAAGAAACTCTCTGCTTTGACAGCTGGTCTGTAACGCAGTTCCTTTGCAAGTCAGAGGGTCAGTAGCTGAAGTCCAGTTTCTGCAATTTGTTGGAAATCTCTGGACTATACTCATGGGTTAGCTGTGAAAATTTGGGGACTCATTATAAGGCTTCACATTTAATTTATTTTAGGGTAGGAGGTTCATCATATATTACCACTGAACAGAGAGGTTTCTGCTAAGCCAGCTATTAAAACTGAACATATTTCATTAAAAAAAAAAATCATTCACACTATGATATGCTTTACTGAATGAATTTACAGAGCATTTTCTCCATTTTTTTTTAAATTCAACTCACTTCACATAAATCAAGCAAGGATCTCTTTAGCATGACAGTTTAAAAAATGGGAATATGCCTTCTGCAGGCCACTACATAGTAATGGTTATGCATATTACAGTCCATTTTTCTCTTACCATCAGGGAATCCATCCCAGATTTCCAATCGGTCATAGCGACAGAATGCTCCCCCTGGAGTATTTGAATCAGGTTCTAGCTCAAAGCTTTCAAATTCCAGTATAATCTCTGACATCTTTGGTGCAAAGATAATATAAGTGCATTCAAGGCTATTGGGATATTTTTCAGGGAATCCAGGGGACTTTATCACTCCACTTGATGAAGTAAAGTTTCTGGAACATTCAGGTCCTGTAGGAGAAGGAGAAAAATCAACTGGGTTAACACTGTGCTACTAAGCAAAGCAGTTAGCTGGAAAACAAATTAGGTTGTACTGTCTCTCCAGCAGCAAAGGTGGCTTTTCAATGAAACACCTCATTTTAATCGCTGCATTAATCATTCAGCCAGCTTGTTCCTATTATTGATAGTCAGTCATTTAAAGCCCAATCCGCATATACTGTCTGATCTTCAATTTTCAATTTGTATGGAACAATATGAAAACTTGTACCAGCTCTAGAAAAAATTATGACAAATACAAAGTCATGTGGGAACAATGAAAATGTAAGCTGCAGAAATCTCGACAGAGCCCTAGAGAAATAATTATAGCCCCTTCAAGCTCAAATCTTTAAATCTTATGGTTGACAGGCTTTTATTGGTGAAATAGAATTTTTTACAAAAGCGGGTGAGTGAATTCAGTAGAGGGAGTAGTGGTTTCAGATTCCTGGAGCACTGACTCAGTAACTCTGCCAGATGTGACCTATGCCTCCTTGACAAACTAAATGTGAAAGGTAATTCGTACATGTTCTGAGGGTGAGTGACTCATTCTGAGTGGTGTTGACACAGGTGCACCAGTAAAATGTTGCTGTTAGTGTGGGCATGATAAACTGTGTGATTACAGGCAGTGTTGCTAGAAGTCACCTAATGTCAGTGTTGACACATCAGCTTTCCCTGATGTTCCCACCATGGCATAATGGGATGCTCCAAACAGTGCTCTTGGTGGAGCAGGAAAGGGGCAGTAAAGATGTAAGGGTATAAAAGGCCAGGTCACTGGATTTGCCTTTGTGAATACAGGGGACAAACTGGAATCCTTCTCTTGTGGATGGATCTATTTCTCCTTTACTTAGGTCCCTCAGGAATCTTCTCTGTGAATCCAACACCTGCAGGTGTGCTCAGAAGTCAGCTGCAGGCACTGCCCACACATCTTCCCACAAGGTTGGCATAGGTACCCCCCTCTGCCTTTTGACACTTCAAATTTAATAGAGTGATTTACAGGACTTGGAGCATTGGTGGATATCAGCTGGCCTGGGGAGTTTGAGCAGGATGACTCAAATGAAGGTACTCAGATGTGGAGGAGAGGAACGACATGGAGAGCACAGCTTGGTTGCAACAGGCAGGTCTGTGCTGGAGGATGACGTGTGTGAGGCTCCAGTCTGGATGCCCAGCATCCTTAGAGACTGTAGTCAGGAGCCTTAGAGGATTTCCAATGCCTAACACAGATCATTGAAGGAAAACAGTCTGGCTTGTTGCATATATGAATACTCTTATTTCACTATAGAAAATGTTTTTGTTGTGAATGTGCCAAATATATTACCCCCCACAGATCTGGCCACCTCCCAGCTAAATTCAGCACGCAAGAGAGAGGTCTGAATGAATTTACTCAGTTCAGGTATTCTTGCCCTTCAACAGACACTGAAAGGAAATTCTTGAACTATCACATCAATATTCAGAACACTTCATGGCATATTTTGGAAGATGTGGATATCGATGCTCATGTAACCTGACCCATTCCAATTTGGGAAATTACATTTTGCCTATAATTAAATCACCCCCTTACACATTAGTAGAATATTCCTCTTCTCTCCCTGTCATTCCCTCGTCTCCTTGTCATGTAGGGGAGGGTTATATTCTGGTTGTTGCTCCTCACTCCCACCAGTAGCTGCTGTTCCAGGATAAAATAGCTTTGCCATGCTATTCTATAGTATAAAGTGCTCGGTACTCCTCTTGGAATCCAATAAAAGATGCAATATAAAATGTAAGCCAGGATCATTATTGCTTTATTAAATACAGCCAGATCCTGGCTCTGAGTGTGTGCAATTGTCAGGCTCCTTACACTCACACATGGTATCTCGATGCCAGCTTGCTTTATTTTAAGCATGTTTGAGTCAATCTGGTGCAAGAAACAGAAACTGTTTTCAGGGGACCTGTCTCACTAAAATGCCCTCCAAAGATTTTCGACCCTTTATTGACACTGTGAAGCAGCTGCAGGAATTATATCAATACAGAGGCTATGAGGAACTCCATGGGGCAATGTGCATGGAAAACTGGCAGAAAAGGTTCCAGCAGAGATACCAAAAGTAGATATTTCTGAGGTGGAGAAACTACATGTGTATATGTGTATGAAACAAAGGAAGAGATATGAACTGAGGGAAAGAGAGAGAAGAGCCAACAGAGAGAGCAAAGAAAAAGAGATGACATTGGAGATAATTTAATCTGCTATCTGTGGGTGTCTCTGAGCCAAAAAATAATTTGCCTTTTTGGTTGGCACTTTCTTTTCTTTCAGTTTACACCACAAATTTAGTTGACTAAAGTTAGGAATGTTGAATGTGAACTGTGTCGATCCTTTTCGAGTGAATACATCACTTATCCACCCTAAAATAGGATGTCAGCCCAAGCCAAAATGATGAACATTTCATGTGGGCTAAGTGTTGGGCAAAATGTGTTTCATGTTCAAGTCCTGACTACAACTTCTTCAGTGTCTCTCTGGTCATGGAGATGAATGAGAAATGAAGAGTAATGGGCAAAAATATACTGTGTGCTGGAACAAAGCTCAGCCTTCAGCTTAGCTCTGCAGGACTTTGGGCTTGGGATCATTCTTGCCATACCTGGGAAATGATGAGCTAAGTTGTGAACATGCTAAACCAGACATACTTGTCTGGTGTGAGCAGCTGAACTTCACCTGTGCAAAAGGGTGAACTTGGCATAGATATTAAAATGCAAAACTGCTACAGTGTGTATGCATTTTTTCAGAAGTTAAATAGGGCTGTATTCCCACAGCAATGATAATTTGTATCTTTTGTGTACACATGGCATTTTCTAACACTGCATGGTGATAACTGTCCTGCCTTAATATACAGTTTATGTGGAATGAACTGGAGTTAAAGTTGCTCTGGGAGCCATAATTTTTAGTTTCCTGACTTCCATGTGTGTAAAATCACATTCATAATGCCTTCTTAACATGGTAGATGTGTATCTTTGAGACATGTAAATGACCACACAAGTAAATAAACACAATGTTCCTGTCAGAGTTCTGAGTTGTCACTACACAGTTAGGAAATAAATAAAACCTTTTTCTTGAAAGGGTTCAGTTACTAAAATGGATTGTTTCACAGATCATTCTTTCACTTCTTCTTGTGTTTCAGTCTTGTTCTTTATGAAAGATGGTACTGCATATATAAGCACTGAGAAACATCAGAACGCATTTTCAAGAGTTTAGGCTCCTAAGGACATCAAAATAAATAGAGATATTTTTTCAGGAAAGCTTAGTGTCATTTGGATGCTGAATTCTTTCAAAAATGTGACCCTGAAGGTCAGCAAAAGAATTTCTGGGAGTCAAGAGTGGATTTACAGATAGGGAAGATGGTGAACAAGAGGTCTGTGGCCCCAATTAGCACAGTGTGGAGCAGCAATAGCAATAGAAGAGACTTCACTACTGTGCTTCTCCTCATTAGCAGTACAGCTGCCACCAAGAGTGTGTGCTGAACACAGCTGAAAATCTGGCTCTGGCTTAGGTGAATAAAAGGGACTTGGACTGGTTCTGAAAATGGGGCACAGACTGGGAGTGGTGTGCAATGGAAATTTGAAGATTTGAGCTGCTTTTGTGGCTATGACCCTAAACATTGATGTTGAAGTAAATTTTTTTTCCTATAAAATGAATGTTATTGGCTCTTTTATATATTATGAGTTTTGGTCCTGTGCTCTCCAGGAATGGAATATATAAATTATTAATCTCCATCCAGCTATAGAAAAGATATATGCCAAAAAAAGTGACCTTCCAGCCCTTGCAGCTATCGACTCAGGAAGAGTGTTACAAAAGAGGGAGTGTCCGTCTGGTTAATCCTGCACTATCTGTTTCTCTGGGCTTTCTCTGTGCCCCATAAAGCTAATTGTGCCCACTGGCACCAACTCCTGGCACGAGCATCCAGCAGGTCATGCCTGTGATCAGTGTGAGCCTGCTTCTCTCCTTTACCTCCCAAACATGATTTGTGAAAGCAGCAGTAACATCATCTGCTGCCCATGTGTACTCGGGTCCTTCCCAAGCCCGCAGCCATCTCTTGGGAGAGCAGAGCAAAATACTAACCAAAATAAGCCAAGGACTCAGAAGGTTGCAGTGCTACTGAGGCCGTAACATTGTAAATCATACAATAATTATTATTTAAAAAAAGAAAGGAAAGCAATAAAGCTAATGGTTTTAAGATGGTTGAAACAAACAGCTGACAAAAACTGCCATATTTCATGCAGAGGAGTCAAGCCTCAGACGCAGCTGACCCACTGGGTTTGTGATGATTTACACCCACTGAATACACACCCCACCTTGGAATGACTAGGGTAATAAGATTTTCTCTTTCAAGCATTTTCATGCATTTTCCCCATTTCAAAGAATTATGGTGAACTTTCTGATGCAAGTAAAAAAATCACAGGTTATTAATGACATAACAATGAATTGTTTCTCACCTCTTTTGAAAACTTCATAACGGATAGAAAATCCTGCTCCATGTGTCTCATAGTCAGAAACAAATTTAATAAAAAGATATGGTCCTGAAGACACTAAAGGAGGGGGAGCAATTTTTCCACAGTACTTTCCCCATAAGCGTCCTTCAGCATTATCTCCATCAATCACTTCAACATAATCATACCTGGTAGATAAATGGAAGGAAGAAAATTTTAACTTCCAGGAAAGAAGGAGACCTAATTAATTTAGAAACCATAACACAACATAGATAATCAAGAAAAATGCTAGCTTGCTTGGAAAATGCATTATGCTGAAAGATGTAAGCAAAATGAAATAATTAAAATGGACTACATTATGTCTGTAGACATCATCTGGCAACATGGAACTATTAGGAAGAATGGTGTCCATTATGCTTGCAGACAATGTCAGCTAAAGTAACCAATTAACAAAATAAAAAAAAAAGGAAATCTCACGAGCACAATTCTGTATTATTAAATTGTGTTCCTTTGTCTGTGCAGTGTTGTTATCAATACATAATGCATAGCATTCTTTTCAAACTGTGAAGTTCTGTTATGAATTCAAAAATGTCTTTTTGGCTGTAGTTCTTTATGAACAATACTTTGATTTCCATATGCTGTCCTCCAAACATATGTCCACAGAATAATAAATAAATCCCTAAACATTAGATTTTATTCAAAACCTCCATCATATTGCAGATCAGTGGTAGAAAAATCTGTTATTTTCCTTATTATGTGGACAAATAGTTTGAAGCACATCACAAAATCCACAAGTCAGTCACAGCACTTGGTTTTTCTCAGACAAAAGTTGTTTCAATACAAATCACCTTTGCTTAGGTATTTGAATCAAGAAGTGCAAGTTACAACATTCATATTGGTACAGCATGTGATTACTAGACAGACTGGGCTAAAAGCTCTGTGATTATTTGCATCACACCTAAGACTGCATAAGGAAAAGCATGTGATAACCAAATTATGATTGGTAATAAAAGTTTGCCTGTGAGCAACACATTAGGGCTCCTCAGCCCTGCCACCAGAGATGCCAGTATGTAGTGTCTAGTCTGACAGATTCGGTGTTCAGGGGCTGATGAGAGCAAGCCCAGCAGGCTGGTGGTGCTGAACCAGCCCAGGGAACACAAACGAGGATGAAAGTCATGGGAGGGAGAAGCTGCAGGTGCAGAGACAGGTCTGTTCTTAAATTTTATTAGCAGATGATTTCACTTGACCTCAAACAGGAAGGAGGATCAGACCCAATCTGTAGAATCAGTTTAATCTTCTCCTAGAAGGTGGTGGCATTTGGAGCTTGGGTTGTGTCCTGTGACTCTTTCAGGCAGCAGCAAAAGGCTTTTCCCTGCCCCTGTGTCTCTGTGTCTCAGCCACGCTGCCCTTTCATTTAACAAGTTGCTGTTAGCCAGACAATCTCATTTACTTTTCATTATCTTACTACGACTGACATTAAAATGTTGCCATTAATTTGTTTAGACCTTTATACTCTACTGTTATGCTCACTGAAATGTTCCAAGCATATTAATATACAAGGAAGAGCTAAAAATGACAGGACAATAAAATGTGTCTGGCATTTTTAAAGAGATCAAAGGAAAAAAATGTCTTCATGATGACCAATGTCATTTTTAACAACTCTGCTCCAAACCATCCAGGGCACATTACTTATGTTTACATGAAGTCCTGTGAGACAGCTGCAAAGATGATATCACTAGTTAAAGTGGACAGCTTAAGGCTTCTTAAATTAAAAATGACATTACCTCATCAGTTAAAATTGTGTGCCAGCTTTGGTGTATATCAAACAGAAAATAAAGCTGACACTGATGGAACTGTAAGCATTAACATATGGGAAATACTGTGTTAACTGCATTTCTTCTTATGTATTTGATTTTTCTAGTAGCAATTGCTCAGCTCACTAGCTTCACCGTCCCAGTGCAGATTGGTGGAAATACAAAGCAGAAACATGCATTTCTGAGATAATTTTACAGATACTTAAGTAGCCTGTAGTTTTTAAAATTAGACTTCTGTTCTTTCTATAATGTCTTTATGATATGTGTATAACAGAATTTGAAAGTCAGAAGAAAAGTTGTAAAGAGACCAGAATTTTTGGGAGTTTGTCTAGTTTGTTTTTCATTTTCCCTTCTCAGAAATATCCTTAAAAATGCCTGTTCTAGGTTCCCTGCAAAACCTATTGAAAGTACTCAGGGATATATGCTACTAGTTTTTAGATTTTAGGAAAAAAATGTATATTGAGAATTTTTAACAAGACAACCTTTCTCCAAATAATCAACTGCTTGTTAAAAAGAAGGAGCAACTACATAAATCCACAGCATCTGAGTGACAGTCTTTGATCCATTTACCCCACAGTGACATTATTTCACCAGTTTCTCAGGCACCAGTCTTTGCTCAAGCTTCAACAGTAGACAAATTTTCAAATGGTATGAAAAAAATTAACTAAAAATGCTAAGCAAATTTTACATTCTTTTTTCCTTCATATGTAAAGGAGATAAAAAATTTAAAAGGCTTGGATTCATTGTTTTTATTCTGCTACACCTTAAAAATAAACAGGGTTATATAGTCTTGCTAAATCTTTCATACACGGCCAAAAAGTAACTAACCTGTAAGTACCAATTTTGCTGTTATATGAAGTAAATTAGGCAAAAAAAACCCCATTCAAATTAAATTCTATCACTCCTAGTTTTCCTCCTTTATAGCAATAGCCTGCCCACACTTTCCATTGTCCCTTGTAGTGACAGAATCATAATTTATGGTGCTCTTCCTGGCTGCTGTGCAGCTGTAAATGACACAATTTGGTTACTAAAAGGCTTTCTTCTAATGGATTTTTGCAAGTTATAGGTCGTGTAGCCCCATGGAAGATTGGAGGATTTTTCAATTATTTTTTCTTTCATTTTGAAAAATTACTGACAAACAGAGAAGTTTAGCTGTGAGACAATGGGTAAGAAGTACAATTTGAAAATAGGAAGCTTTAGAGATCAGCCCCATAACCTTCATATTCTAACCATCATGTTTTTCATTTGGCAGCCAACAAATGGATTTGGATTCTCCCACACTGGCAACATATAATAGCTGGGCTGCAGTTAAATGAGTATCTATATTATTTTTTTCTTAGAGAAATAAAATTACTCTGGATTTTACTAGTTTGTACTTGGAAACCAACACCCTGCTGTCATTTCTGCACTTTTCAAAATCCTACCAGAGACCACAGCATATCACAAACGACTGGTCTTGTAAATAGGAGAAAGTACAGTCACAACTTGGAAATGGAGTTGCTGCCAAGGAAGCTCAGAAAGCAGCTTGCATGTCCCTCTGGACTTGGTAGCAGTTCTTTTCCATAAGTTTGTCAGAAGATGTTGTGCCAGGGATGCAGTTGGCACTTTGGCATCCCTGTGAGAAGACTGAACGTGTCACCTCCGCAGCACCCAGACAGACTTGGCACACAGCCCAGAATACTGAGTTTGCAAATTTGGATTTCCCATTTGGCAATTCTTCACTCAGTTGCTGCTGTCAATGGTGTGGCAAATATTTCTCGTAATTTTAAAGTCCTTTAGGGCTTATGGCAGAGAGCTGTAAATATAAACATGGCGCTAACCACTGAGGGTAGTTTCGGGTGAAAGACTAGAGCATGAGTTCAGATGTCAAAGTAGGAGATGGCTGCCCAGAAGAGAGGACAGTCAGTGAATATGTTCATGGAGCTGCTTTGCCACAATGCAAAATGCATTCCCTTTTTGCTTGCCTGGGTCTTTCCAGATATCTCACTTCTGCTTGCACCCTCTGTAGTGTGCAAGGCCAGTGCGTGGCTTTTGGGTGGGAGACTGATGAACAGCAGTGCAAGAGCTCACACACACTTCCTGATTCTCCCACCTGGTACCTGAACAGGTCATTACTATTTTGTCCTAATTTTAAGGTTTAGTAAAGCCATGCCTGGGAGAGATTCTCAGTGGAAGCATGGGGGAAGACAAAGTCTTTAAGGAATTGCTTGAAGAAAACTTGTCCTTTTTTGGAAAATGTAAGTTATGGTTTTGAGGAAAAGGCCAAGTAATACCTATAAAATGAGCCCTGGGCAATGAAAAACATAAAGAGCTGCAGAATTCAAATTTTGCTGAATTTTCTAGTAAGTGATAACATGGGGGTTCACTTCTGAACATGTCGGAGACCCATGAAAATGCACCATTGCAACATTGCAATGCAGAAAGTGAGGTGCAAGTGCTGGAAAGCCCTGCCTGCTGCTGAAGCCAGCCATTCTGCCAAGCTACACTCTGCTTCTATACCTTAGCCTATTACCACGGTGGGCAGTGAGATCTTATGCCTTTTTCCTTCAAAAATTCCTTCTCAAGGAATAGGCAGAACTCAGCTGTAATCTAAATTTCTGCCATTTAATCTTATGAAACAACCAGTGAAGTAGATACAACTATAATTTACATCCAAGTATACCATATTTTTCCGCAGCCTACTGTGGTCTTTATGGTTGTTATGAATACTTTGGCTATTCACCTGTTGGGATGAAAAACTTTTCCAAGCCGCTCTTTATTTTATCACTTTGATTTCACATCCAACCAAGTTGCTAAATTTCTCCCTGACATGAATTATCCACCCTGGTCAGGTTATCTTTGGTTCTGAAAATTTTCTTCTTAGTATGTATCTTTCTTTTGCCTTTATTTTATAAAGATTGTTTTTTTCATTCCTCACAAGTCTCCACTTTAGTCGAACAGAAGGCATCACAAGAAGAAATCTAAATAAAGAGCTTCAAGTTGTTCGGCACTGTGGCTTCGTGCCCCATTAGTTACTGAGGGTTAGAGGTGTGGGATTTACCACAGTGCTTGTGGCACAAGCAATCTGTATCCAGAGCTAAAAGCTTAAAGGCTGCAGTCACTCGAGGGACACCAACCTTAATCCCAGTTTATTAGCAACAAGAAAAAAAGTACATGCTATTAAAAAAAAAAAAAAATAGGCACAGCCCTGAGCAGGCTGATTTTCTGCCTGTAACCTCAGCATCTGTTGCATTTTTCTTCATCTGAGCCTCCTCTGTGCAGCCTGACCAGTCTCCAGGGCCTCCTGGAAGGTAACCTATCTCATGGGCACTGGGGGACTGGCCCACCCTGTGAAGACACACCAGCCTTCCCTGCGGCTAGGACTGTCAGTGCAGATGTCTACACCAAGGGGATATAATTCCTCACATGTGGGCCTCACAGGAGACCTTGATGGAGCTGAAAGCAGCATGCAGCCGTCAGAGGATCCTGGGTGATTGCTGTGTCCTCAACAAGTCTAAGCAGGGCACAAATGCTCCCTGATCACTGGATGGCATGAGAACTGCAGGGTTTTTTCCTTTTTAAACCCCTTCCCAGTGTGCATAGTGCCATGGGATCCTGCATGGTGTGTTCCTACGTGGCTGCTGTCTCCCATCACACACTGCAGTGTTCTCCACGGAGAGGCCCTTCTCCATCTCTACAAGTCACCTGTTGGTGTGGGCATGTCTTTGACATTCCTTCCTTCCTTCCTTCCTTCCTTCCTTCCTTCCTTCCTTCCTTCCTTCCTTCCTTCCTTCCTTCCTTC
>VXBQ01011160.1:832391-872360 GCA_013400175.1 Phainopepla nitens | reverse complement strand
TTCACTTTTGGAATGTATGTAACATTGTCATGCAGAAAAAGAAGAAGAATCAGAGGTTATGGACTGGGTTTTGGCATTTTAGCATTACAGTGTCCTAAGGGAAGTAAAAGCAAAATTCATCTGCTAAGGTCTTCAGCACATCTATCTGCAAAAAGCATTTCACCAATGAAAAGATTTGGTCTTGAAGTTACAGTAAATTCCACTGATTTCACTGCTTGCCACATACTCTAATAAATTATAATATAATGATCCCAGTATATAAAAATGAAAACCTCTTCTGGGAAGAAACATTCAATTTTAAACCTCTTCAGTGAGAAACTTCAGTTCATAACTTTCTGGCATAGAAAAATGCTATCTTTTCATGGAAAAGGTTTCTGTCTGTCAAATAAGACAAATTTACAAATGCTTGACTTCCACTTTAAGTGGGGGAAAAAGAAACACTTAGCAGTTTAAAGACTTCAGAGAGGAAGGAGCTTTCTAGTGTCACACTGGTGAAGTTTAGTATTTATAGGAATTTCACATGCCTCTAATTACTCTAAACTCAGTTCCCAAGTAAAATATGCCATCTGGAAGATATTAGAGTCATTTACAACTTGTTCACTTCCCTATTTCACTGCAAAATCTTACCTCTTGCCAACTTTCCAGTGTTCTTCACAAAATGAAATGCAGTCTAATTTTTACTGGTTGTTTAATAGTTACTTTATCTATGTTGAGACAGCTAAGGGTTTTAGAAACTGGAAAAAAGTTACATTTTTTAAAAACTAGCCTTCCTATTACTCACTGTACCTCAAGCTTTTCACATGGATGTTTCAAGTGTGAGGATTATGCCTTGGCTTAGTTTAGTATTTAGCCACTAATTTGACATGGTTAGATTTGGAAAGATATCCTAGGTGATAAGAGAGAGAAGAAAGATGACATAAACAGCCATCACGCATAAGAATAGGCTCTTTTAAGCAAAAAAAAAAAAAAAATCAAAAAACTCGACTATATGGTTTTGTTTTTGTTTCTATGACCTCCCAAGAGATGCCCATCAATCAGAAAACTTCTTGTTAGTAGAGCAACTTCATCCAAGTATGCCAATCTGTTTATAAGTGAAGCTTCACAACATTCCTCTGAGGTAAAGTTGTCATTCTCATTTTACATATATGGAGATGGGAGAGAGAGACTGAGTGCCAGCAGTCTTGCAGAAATTTTGCAAACAGCAAGGAACAAAGCTGAGATAGCCAGATACTGTGTTTTAAACATAAGAGCCCAGTCTAGCTTCTCCTGAAATAATGGAAAGATTCCTTGTGGCTTCTGTGGGTTTCAAATAAAGCTTATTAACAGAGGCTTGGAACTTGGAAGTTTTCCTAAGCCATAGAATGACTGGAAGAAGGGGCTGCAAAGTCTCACACAGAATCACAAATACATTTCTGCAGGAGAACTAGACTAAATAACTTGCATACAGAGACTCATGCATATATACACACTCACACTCACTGTACACCTCTATATCCATCAAACATTGTTTTCATGTGCCTAACAAGTTTAATGATTTGTGGTTGGATTAGTGCTCTGTGCATGTACTGCTGAATTCACTGAAAAGCCTGCCTAATTGGTAAGTTATAGAAGCCTTGGGTTTGCTTCCTCAAATGCCTAAAGAACAGAGAAAGAGCTGTATCAAATGGAGATCAGAATTGGTTGTGATTTCTTTTTCTTTCCATGAAAGGAGAAAAGAAATCCTTTAAAGTTATGGCAACCTTATAGCACTCCATTTGGGAGTTTTGAGCTGCTGATTAATTTGTAATTATCCTTTGGGGATCTACGTAGTATATTAATCACAACCTTAGGAACTCAGCTTTTAAAAGTATAAGGTAGATGTTAGTTTTTCACAGAAACTGTGAAAGTTCAGAACATAAAGTAAGTTCCACACTTTGGAAACTCAGATATTTGTCCCTTGTGGGCTGTCTACAACCTCTGTGACCAATACCTATAATTAATGAAACTAAAAGAGGCTAAAGGAGAAAGGAAATTACAGACATACATATCAGCTTTAGATCAGAAGTTATGGCAATTTTCTTCCATAGCAACCACGTCCTGAAGTTCTGTAAATACAGTAAAATGATGGGCATTTTCATTTATTTGCAGTTAGGAACTATATAAGGGAATATTAAGAATGCAGTGTTAGGCACTTGGAGCTGAATATTTCTCAATATTGTTCCCTTTGTTGTGATTTCTGCATCCCATGCCCTACGGGCAGACCTTGGGCCAAGTGAAAAATCCACTGTGGGATTAGTGTCTTCATGTACTTAGTCTGTAGTGATATAAATGGCTGCTGTGGGTCTTCCTTGCCTGAAAGTGTGACACATGTAAATGATTGATTTTTTGCTGAGACTGTATCTCAAACCTGTATATAGCCACACGATTATGCATATGTACAAACAAGTGGAGCTATTGGAAAATGTCCAGCTTTGCTTTTGAAACTTTTGGCTTGTCAGTGTTTCATCATGCGCATGTATGAGAGCTTTTCCTGTGGATTTTTACTGGGGAAAGGGGGGTCAGACTCTCTTGAGCTATCACCAAGGAAAAAAGAGTTTGAACTACATAAAGGAGATCCAAACTTTCAAGTCTTTTCTGTATTGAAAACAGTCCTTAAGTGTGTGAGATACGTGGCATTATTAGGTAAATATTCTCATAATGCTGAGAAGACCTTTGGCAGACTATTGTAACATCTAGATGAAAACCATCTCCTTATTTCTTTCTTATAATACAAACTTGGAAAGGCAAAGTGCCTGACCATAACATCTAGGAGTGCTCTCTGGCACAGGAACCACACAAAGCTGAATAAGAAACATTTGTAGTTCAGAGATCAACCCACTTACCACATCTGCATGTTTCCTGGTGAGCCGTTATCTCAGCGTAAAATCATTTGGTTGTGTACATTGCCACTTTAACAAACAACCCTTAAGCACATGAGTAATACTTGGAGTTGGCAACTTTAAAGGAGCCCTAGCTCTGTGAAATCTGAATGATATTTCCTAAGAGCAGTGCAAGGAACATTTATTCAAGGATGGTGCCTTCAAATTCCAGACTTCTGATCTGAGTAAGTGTGGTTGAAGAGCTGCCTGAAAAAGTCCCTTGGCTTGTCTTCTGTTTTGCAACTGGGACGTGTATGCATGTATGTGTGTGTGTGTTTCTGTGTTTATATTTTAATATTCTTTATACAAGAAAAGACCTGAATCATTTCAGATGTTTCCTCCCAAAGCTGATTCTAGAGAAGCAGCCTGGGGAACTCAGCTAAAGCAGATGAGAACAGGGAAGCAGAGTGTCTATGTAGATTTAAACTACAGTAATTGCTATCAACATTTTTCTATTAATTTGTTGTCTAATTTCAGTAGAGACATACTAAATAAAACTCTTGTTGATAACTTATGCATGTCCTTACAGGTGTAGTTTGGTTTTGCACACTTCAATGTATCAATCCAGCACGAGTGCAGACCTCTCCCTGAGATTCTGCTCTTGAAATCTGCATTAGAAAATTCAATATCACCCTCAGAATTATAATTTTCTTATAAAGTACATGATTACCTAATGTTTATTGCAAACAGATCACTATTTAAACTGTTTCAGAGCTACACTACTTTGTTTTTGTAATAGAGCTCACAGTTAAACTGTACCAATTTGAAACATCAGTATATAAAAGTTTGTCCCATTGAGTAACTTTACTGCCATTTTACTGTGTGTATTCTAGAACTGAAAAGTACATGTAACTTATAAAAATGTATTTATCTTATGATAAAATATACCATAGATATTTAAGGCTGCTAAGCCTGAATTTGGTTCATTTGTATCCTACATCACAGAGAATGTCACAGTTTTTATGTGTTTTGTGGCCTTATGATTTATATAGGTCTTGAGAAATAACTATGTGTTTAGAAAGGAGGAAAACAGTGGCCAATAAACATTCCCAGTAGCCTAAAAACAGGAACAGCTTATTAGCTGAGGTCAGCCATATGACCCAGTGCCCAGTGAAACTGCATTGTTATAGCTGGAATGTGGGGCAAACCAGCCATGCAAAAAAACCCACCCCAGCGATCCACCTCTCATAAAAATGTCTTTCTTAGAAAGAGAGGCATGTGATAATGACTTACAGGAAGGAAAATGTGCACAGCAGATCAGCATCATCTCTGGTACAGATTTACAGAGTTTAGGGTGTTGTATCTGAGGTACATTGCCCTATATGGAAAACTAAGTGGAAAACCTACCAGAATTTGCAAGTGTTTGCTAAAAAATTTTGTGTCATTTTCTTGGTACTTAATACTTTGGAAAGCAAGCAGGGTAATGGACATACACACAACACAAACACACACACAGCTCATGGGCTTCAGTAATTGGGACCATACTGAATACATGTGCCAGCTCAAATCCCCAGCAGGAGCTGCACAAATGTCAAGGAAGTATTCAAAAAACGGGGCCGAGTTTGTCTTCTTTCCACTTCCTTTTCCTCCCTCATTTATGCAACTTCTTGAGATATACTCTCTCTTAAATCTGCTGAGCATTTGGATCTATACTCAGTGGATGTTGAATCTATTTGGAGTGGCATGGCTGTGAGACGACCCTTGCCTTTGAAATCAGGACAGTGGAAAACCTAAGGCAGGAGTAGCCCACTCACAAAGAAATTGCTGCTTTTGAGGTCAGAAGTAATGGAGAATAATGTCCTCCTAGAACCACTCTCCCATCCTTGTACAGGCTGCTTCGACGGCTGTAGCCAAGAAAAAGACATTCTTAAGGAAAAAGCTGTTACTGGGTCCAAGAAAGTATGGATAATGATGTTGATATGTTTTCTGCATTTCATGGGTCAGGCTTATGCCCTTGCTTTCTACTTAGAGAAATGGACAGTGTGACACGGAGCTATAGTAATATATTACCTGACAGACCAAGGGGTTCTGCAAATAACTCAATGAATTGCAAACAAAAATGGCATTGCATCTTCTTTCCTTTTGTAATCCATAAGTGATGTTCTATGTCTTCTTTAATTAATTACAATAAATAAGCCTTGAAAGGCAATAAACCATTATACAACTGATGAAAACACTTTGCAATTAAATGGATAAAATCCTGATTTGATGGCTTTTGTTTAGTTTACGCTTTCAGTAGGTATCTATAAATGATTTTACTTTTGTTTGTCTACTTAGTGGTGATAAGCACATCCAAGAGCAACCTGTGTGAGACTCTGTGGTATTAAGCATTGATTCTTTCCTCTCCTTCACTCCTGGCAAGCAGCACACTAACTGAGACAGACAAGCCGTGAAATATATTTGGGCCGGATCCTCTTGTACGTGCAGAGAATCTGTGCGAGATAACGCCAGGCCTTCCTTTATGGTTTAATAATGCAAAAGACAGGCTTTCACACACTAGGGAGAACAAGGTTTGTTTGCCTTATGCATTCTTAAAGGTATAAATTGCCCAAAACAGTAGTAGGAAGTCTGGGAAGGAAATGAGATAATATCCCATCCCTTTCCTCGCTTTGAGACTTCTGAGATATCTGACTTGCACAGAGGGACTCGAGGACTCCTTTTGGCAGCACAGCCTCCATCCTTCTGTTGCAAACACGCCCCGAGCTGCATCTGAGGTGGTGCAGATCTCAGGCTGCTGCCCCTCTGGGGCTGTCCTCCCTGGCCAGAAGTACTGCCAGACACTGTCACCTTGCAATGAAAGAGAAACCTGTGGGTTTTCTCTCTCAGTACCCAAATAACTAACAACACATTCAGCTTGAGCCAGCTGGTAACTGCATCCTGTTCAGCCCCTACTCTGAATAGAACTGTTTGTACCTGGCAGGGGAGGGTCTGTAGCTAGAAAAATCTCAACCTTTTTGTCAAAACCACTTGTTTTTATCTCAGACTGAAACATTATTTTCATAATTTTTAAATACAAGCCCTTCCTGTCCGAACAGCTTATGGGTTTCAGGCTGCTGAGCCTAGGTGTCCTTGCTAGTCCCCCTTTAAATTTTTACAGTGTAACATAACTTCATTTTGTTACACTGTAAACATTTCCAAGACACAGGATCCTGTTTTTTAATATGCGAGGGAAATGGTAACAACCCCCCCTCTTTTCTGAGACACGCAGAAAACCCCTTCAACAAATTAAATGTACGCATTCCTCATTAGCTTTAACCTGGATTTGGTCTCACGGGCACTGTAAAGCTAGTCTCTCTTTCTCTCTGAACAAAGGGATGTTAGTAGACTTACAGACCATTGGAGAGGCACAATCCTGCCTGACTCACAGTACCAACATGTTGTGATAAACAGATTCCTGTAACAGCTCCCCTGAATTGAATTTTCACATATTTGGCATGTAATGTCCCATTTTTCAGCTTTTCCTCAATTACTGCATATTTCTCCCCAAAGAGATACCACAAAGTGTCCTCTGTCCTTACATGATTGCTGCATGGCTACTATAGGAACCACTCCAGCCACACAACTTTGAGAAAAAATTTCAAACCTTAGTCCCTTCCCCCTTTAAAATTTCCACATAGGAATTCACAAAAATCAGAACTAGCAGACAGACAATAGAAGAACTGATGAAGGATTACCTCTTTTTTCCCCACAGGGATAAGGATCATGGAAACATGTCTCATGCCAGTAACAAAAGGATATGTCAGCTGGAAAGAACCTGAGTAAGGTTTCTACACAGCACTGTGCTCTGGGAAAATCACAGTATTGCTTGTTAATGGTGCTGCTCAGAGCAGTGATAAACTCTACCAAATATTGCAATCCTTGCATTTGGAGTTGTAATTGCAACACATGTCTGAGCTGTTTTTATTTAACTGGCTGAGGTACTTATAATGTCATAGACTCTGCTCAGGGCTGAATGTTCCCACCAGGGACAATAAATCCTGTGCCACCACAGCTTTGCCACTGACTGGGTAAGAATCTGGCACCACTATGGATGCCGCAGTCACGTCTTTGACTGCAGTGCAGATGCAAATGCCCAACCTGCGGCAGGTTGGAAGCTGGAAGTCATTCTGCTCTCATCAGAGCCACTGTCTGGGAAGGCAGGAGCACTGGAATGGAATTGGGTTGCCCAGGGGTTGCCTGTTCTGGCAGCTGTATGCTTTCTGGTTTGTTACTGCTCTGTTCTGTTCACACAGTAGTTAGAAGGGCCATAAAGCTGTGAGATTAGAGAGAGAGTTGGGATTTTAAGCTGCAAATGTGGGCCTAGATGACCCTCAGTACTATGGGGCTTGGCTAGGTCACTTAGGGAGATAGGAGCCAATGGGAGAAAGTGGGCAGAAACTGGACTGGAAGGCTGAAAGCAAGCTCTTTACATCTGCCATGGCTATTCAGTGAAGCCAAGTGTCAGCTAACTTCCCTGTGCACAGCTCTCTGGATTGGAAAATCAGATATTGCCATTTCCCTGAAAGAGTTTGAAGGCACAGGATGAACTGAGATGGCTACAGTACTAGTGACACTGTCATTAATTTTGTGATTCAATACATCTCTTGTAAATAGATGCATTTAGTTGACAGCTCTTCATTCTTGCTTCTAACTCTTTTTAGCTGTGATTTCAAGTTTTTGCCCTTGAAGACGGACAAAAAGAAGAACAAAGAGACTTAAAATACTATGCATTTTTTTGTGAGTCTCCATTCCAAAATACTCATAGTGAAATACAGTATTTTGCTACTCTTGCCACTACATCAAGCCTTCTTCTATTAAGCCCATTATAATTATAACAAGCAACAACATTTATTTATAGCCCAGAAATAATCATTGATGTAGCTGTGCCTAGATGTGCAGGGATTTAGACAATTAATACTCAGAAGTATTAATAAGCCCTCTGCATAAATCCCTAGGTGCAGAAGAGGCAACCATGTATCCCTAAGCTCCTTAGGGTAGGTACTTAAAAGGAGCCTGAAAAACAAAGGATTTGAGTCTGTATTTAAGCAGAAAATGATTGTTTGACATCTGAGGGGCCCAGTGTTAGTCTGAATTACCCTGACTGACCTGTTGCTTTGGAGAACTGGTTATCTGGGGGACGTGCTCTTGTGCATCATGGTAGGATGCCCCAGCAGGCTATCCACTCTTGTTTCACTCTTGACTAAGCACATTGGGCAAGTGGATTCAAAGGATTTCTGTGTTGAAGAGGAGTATTTCCAGTACCTGAGCTCAGGTGTGAGAGGTTGGCCAGCTTTCCCACAGACTGTCTAAATAAGTGATGATGGTGATTATACTGCTGTCAGCAAAATAGTCAGAAAAAAGGTATGCTACCTCCTTCATAATCCTGGCAGGATATTCTATTTGAATGTCATCTTATTATGCTTTTTTACTCTTTGATAATCAGCATACAATCCAGTAATTTTGCTGTGAGGTGGAGTCTTTTCACATAAGCAAAAAAAACCTCTTGTTGCATAAAAGCCTTAGCTAAATTGTATACAGGATAGATTGCATACACACCATGAAGTTGTCAAAACATTGTGATTTGATTAATGAGGCTGTTAATTTCCAGACTTGTCTCCCATACAGATCTTGAGCCTCTTCAGTCACATCAAGACTCATGAGGTTAACGATACTCCCTGCCAGCCTTAGCATGAGTCTGTCACGTTATAAATGACTCTCCCTTCATTTGCCATGTAGGAATTGCCTTAGATACCTGGGGCAACACGAGAGGATGAGAGCACATTAGCAAACACTTTGCTACGGCAAGGCATTCTGAATGTGAAATGCCTTTCGCCCAGTATGACCAGCGCCCTTGACACCCAGAAGCTTGCTCCTCTTCAACGTGCATTTTGTCTCCTGATGCTTTTAATCCTTAGGGATGCGAGTACTGCTCAGGTCAATTTTGCAGTTTCATCTGCCCATCTGCATTTAGCCAAGGTAATCATGAGAAGAAATTCAGGGAGTTGCCATAAGGTAAGTGAACATGGTTTCATATGAATTGAATCCTAAAAATAGCCTGTTCTGTTTTCCCAAATCTGCAATATCTGTGTTTTTCTGTAAAGAATTCCAAAGGCATTAACAGAAGTAAGGAACACAGAACAGTGCTGAGATCTTTTTTCCCCCACTTTCAGCCCATCCTTCATACAGACAGACACACAGACATGCTAATCCGTGATTAGGAGTCATGGTTAAAACTGCTTTCAAGTGTGATCATTAATCATGTGTATATTGATGACTTTCTATTTGTATTTCCTTCATTTTAAGCACATAAGTCTGGACTGATTGGTGCTTTTTTAAATCAGTACTATCCACTACTAGTACGATTTAGAAACATGAATTACTCACTAAGCTAGAGAATTTTAATATTCAGCCAGTCTCATATTCAGGCCATATGCTCTACCATACAAAATCTGAGATAAAAACGACAGCAGCAAGAATTTATATGAACATGACTTATTTTAAGAATTAGACTGTGCAGCCCTGCTTTTGCTGACGTCAGTGAGACTATTCATGCACAAGGATTTAGCAGCATAGAGGTTACACACAGAGCTTGGGAAAAAGGTTTTAATGTTCCGCAGTATGACATCGGGTTGGAACTGTATCTATCTTTCTGCAATAAAGACAGTCCAAGTAACAAGAAAAAAATCTCCGCTTATACAGTTTTATTTCAATTGTTGAAAATTAAAAAAAACTCTTTTAGTGTATGTATGTGAATTAGAAATGCACACTTTTTAAAGCTGAATCACTTAACAGAATTACAGATAAGTCCTTCTGTGTTCCCCAAGTGCTTATCAGCTTTACCTAAAGCAGGTTTCTGGGTTATTTTTCATCAAATAAGTTTTATTTCAGTCAATACTGGTTAAGAATCTGTTACAAATCCTCCAATTTATGCATGATTAAAACACCTTTGAATATTACACTGTTGTACAAAAACATATTTTCAAATGGTGTCCGAAGCAATGCTAGAGAGCAGAAATACAATTTCTACATGCAATTGCACCAGCCTGTCAAAATCAGCATAAAGGGAGAGAAGAAAACAGGCTGTGTGATATGTTTTGCTATTGTCAAACCCAAGACGGCATCTCACCTAATAATTTAAATGAGATCCTGTTGCCTGACGTTTTTAAAGCCTTTTGATCTCTTTCTTCTGGTTCTCTGGGTTGTAGCTCTGTAGGATGCAGTAGACAGAAAGCTATGGATTGCCTATGCCCCCCTTCACTTTGCCAAAACCCCTGTTACTGGACAAAATGAGTGTTTGCTTTTATGAAACACTACTCCACTGGAGATGGTGGAGAACAACCTTTACTAAAGGTTTTTAGACATGGCCCAACCTATAAAACTGCCAAGTTCAGATTTTCTGTTACTATCAAGGCAATAATTCTTAGGCCCTCTGTTAAGAAGATTAGGCAATTTTGTTGGCAAAAATTAGGGACTGAGATTAATCTGATTTTGAAAATCAACTTAATACTCACTGGATCCCCAAAATCACATCGAGATGTTTGTTTTGCAATTTGCTGCACTTGGATATAATGCTAGGAAATGACAAATTTTATCTTTCCAGAACAAAGATAGAAAGAAAGATACCTTATTATCACTGGTTCAGTGACCGCAGATAACAATTTGAAGATAAAAAACTTAGCAGAATGTTTAGAAATTGAGCCACACATTTAACTTATGCATTTTCTCACTGAATGCAATGTCAACATGATCATTAACTTTGATAGAGGAAGGCATTGCTTAAAAACTTAGAAATATTATATTATAACAAGAATTTTGTGGGGAAAAAAAAAAAAGAAACAAGCATGAGAAATCATAGAGATTGTGAGCAGACCTTTTTCCTGCTGTAAGCCAATTACTTTCTTAAGAATTATATGAAGCATTACTACGGACCCTTATATTTCCAGTGGGTCAGATTTAGTGTAGGAGATTGTAAATTGCTTTGTGGCAAACAGCTCAAAGCATTTGCATTCAATTTACATTTAGAATATGTAACACAAGCTGAGAAGAGGTTGTAAAAGTCCTTTCAGAAAGCTCCATTTTATCTGTACGTAAGCATTAGCTCCAAGCACGTCTGTGAGATCCGTCGGCTCCTTTGGTTTGGCAGAAGCCTCTGGGGGAGCCGGGTGCCACTCCCCCTTCACAGGGAAATGCTTATTAATTATTCTCCCAACCAACACTGATAGAAAAGTGTCACTTCCAGCCTTGACTGTCTCCCCTGACAGCCTGCTACTTTGTTTAAGTGATCTCACAGTTACAACATTTTTCATAATATTTAACCTAAATTTTCCTTGCCGCAGATTAATCCTACTCCTTCTCTTATCAAGTACAATAACTTCACGGCTTGCAGACAGCATTTCTAACATGAAACAGGGATCTAAGCAAGGCTCTTTCTCAGAGTACATGATGTCAAACTGACCTTTGACTCTCACACTTTAAATACATCTCTTGGCATCCTGTGCAGAAGAAAACAGACACCACTTGTTTCCTAACGATTTTACAACTGACTTGGGCTAATTAATCAGTCTCCAGCACACACAGCTCTGTGCTTACCTGGCTGGAGGAAGTGCAGATCACAGGAGCAAAGTGAAGTTTCTCAGATCTGTTGTTCTCCAGGTACTTCATTAATTACCGAACAGACAAAGGGAAATCTCCTCATGGCTGCTTCTTCCTTTCTGCTACTGTGCAGCAATCCCATTACCCATTTGACTACTTCATTATATGCAAAAATAGATTTTGGTTCCACGGCCTATTTCGATTCCTGGTGTAGTTTGGCCAAAGCCAGTGAAATTCCAGCAGGAACAATTTGGCCCACTGTCTTTAAGCATTTAACCATCTGCACAAAAACCACAAAAGAGACACCCTAACCAAAACCACTTATTTACATAATAAGGATGTGAACCTACTACAGCCATGTGAAACTATCATTTTTCACATATGCTTGTGAATCTTTTCCCAGGCTTTTGCAGAGGGAGGGGCAATCTGAGGGCTGGGATATGTGAAGTGAAGAGAAATGTGTGGGTGGGGAAAACCAAGAGTTTAAATTTTTTTCCTTTTATTCTTTAAGAAGTATGCAGCAATTACTTCTGTATTTTAAAGAAATGGTAAAAATACCCAGAGGTTATAGAATGATGCTTTTCCTTAATGTTTATACAAATATAAACATTCATCTAAAATAACTACAGAAGTAGATGGAATACACCCACCTCTACAATTACGAAATCACTTTCCCATGGGTAAATTTCATCGTATCCCCGTCTGTTAGAACTTGGATTGTGCCATGAACCATTATGGCTTATATCCCTTAATTATTTTGTATCATATGAAATGTAATTGTGGATATTCCGTGTCTTCATTGCAAATCCCTAATTTTCTTTTGTAAAGCTACCTATATACTTGGCCTAGTTCTGTTTTGTGGAAATGAATTCCCAGGGTTAATTAGGTATAACAGAGTAAGCTTCAGTCCTGATCCCACAGTCTCTATGTATAAATTCCCACAGAGAGAACAGAACTTTTTCTAGGCTGAGAAGAAAAGAAGAAGGAAAAACACACCCGACACTCTGCCCCTGTGTCTGAGACCAGGAGCCCCAAGAGAAATATGCAACAACTGTCCTGGGCAGAGGACTGTTACACCTCTACCCAACAGGGAATCCAAAAAAATATGCACTCTGCAACCACACTCTCCTCTCTAGCATCTAGCCAAACTCTTCAGACTTTGGTAGCAAAGGGCATAGCAGCGCAAAGGCGCTGCTGCCAGGAAGTAAAAGATGTTACTAAGTGGA
This sequence comes from Phainopepla nitens, assembly GCA_013400175.1. NCBI lineage: Eukaryota > Metazoa > Chordata > Aves > Passeriformes > Bombycillidae > Phainopepla > Phainopepla nitens. The sequence goes on along the minus strand of VXBQ01011160.1, from coordinate 859,666 downwards.
GAATCTCAGCTCTTAAAGAGCGATTTGAAATCTGCAATTGGAAAGTATGTTCAAGTCTTTCTCACAGAGCTTTTCTATAGGATGTGCATCCAGTCCTGTCCCACCACTCCAGCTCCACCAAACTTGAAAACTGACAGAGCTCCATTAGTTTAAGTGGAGGCAATTTAACCCACTGAGGTCTAGCTCAAGGCAAGTCCTCCTAGTGCACCTATAAACATGTAACAGTAGTTATATTTAATAGCGGCTTTTATACCTTGCAGCTTATTTCTGGAATTCCTTGAGTGAAGAATTCGTAAACTGTGGCAGTTTGACAAAATCTCACATAAGACTAGAAACTGCAAATCTCCCTGTGTATCCTATGAGCAACCAGATATCTTGCTTCTGAAGCAGGTATGCCAGACTCCTAAGAGCAAAGAGTTTTATTCCTAAAAGAAATAGTGCTTGTGATATTACCAGGTAGCTGATGAAAATAAGACTTTTGTGAATTTGACTTGAAGACATGGATTTCATTTTTCTAAGAACATTCTTTCATGACTTTGAACTAATGCATGTTTTAAAGCTGTGCCAGTTTTCACATACTGTACAGCTGCTTTGCCCTCTTGGTCAAAAGACGGGCTTATGGCAGCCGTGAAAACATCATGAATGTATTTTCATGAGAGTTCAGCAGAAAGCCTCAAATCCAGAAGGTTGATATAAAAATGAAGATAGACAGCCTCTGTTTGAATTACAGGGCTCTCCTGACAGAAGAGAGGTAATGGATTTCTTACACATCATTTCTTACTGGATATTAGATATCCTCTAATAGACTCACAATAAACTACAGCAGATGTTTGAAAAGCACTTTGCAATTGATTATACACATATATCACAAATCAAACATTATACAAATAATAGTTTTTCTGTAATCATATTGCTTTTGTGAATGAGAGATTCAACTATTCAAGTGTTGATTGAATTTTTATAACTGGTCTTCTACAGTGTCCAAGCTTTGACTATAATAGAGTCAACATTCTTCCTAGTGGGTATAGTGCTGTATTTTGAATTTAAGCTAAAAATTGTATTGATAACAGTGATCTTTCACTTGTTGCTGAGCAGTGTTTACACTAAGTCAAACACTTTTCAGCTTCTCCCATCACCTGACAAGGGAGTAGGCTGGGCTGGGAAGAGACACAGCTGGGACAGCTGACCCCAGCTGACCAAAAGGATATTCCAGACCATACAGTGTCATGCTCAGTTTATAAACCAGAGTCAAAGTTGGCCAGTGGCTGCATGCACTTGGCTGAGCACTGGTCAGTGGATGGTGAGCAACTGCACTGTGCATCACTTGTTTTGTACATTACTATTACTGTCACTGTTATTGTTGTTATTTTCCCTTCCACTTCTCTCCTATTAAACTGTCTTTAGCTCAATTCATAAATTGTACATTTTTTTTCCCCACATTCTCTCCCCCATCCCACTGGGTGAGGGGAGGACCAAATGAGCAGCTGTGTGGTGTTTAGCTATCTGCCAGGTTAAACCAAGACATACAGCAAATATAACTTTGAGNATCACAAATCAAACATTATACAAATAATAGTTTTTCTGTAATCATATTGCTTTTGTGAATGAGAGATTCAACTATTCAAGTGTTGATTGAATTTTTATAACTGGTCTTCTACAGTGTCCAAGCTTTGACTATAATAGAGTCAACATTCTTCCTAGTGGGTATAGTGCTGTATTTTGAATTTAAGCTAAAAATTGTATTGATAACAGTGATCTTTCACTTGTTGCTGAGCAGTGTTTACACTAAGTCAAACACTTTTCAGCTTCCCCCATCACCTGACAAGGGCGGTACAAGAACTGGGAAGAGACACAGCTGGGACAGCTGACCCCAGCTGACCAAAAGGATATTCCAGACCATACAGTGTCATGCTCAGTTTATAAACCAGAGTCAAAGTTGGCCAGTGGCTGCATGCACTTGGCTGAGCACTGGTCAGTGGATGGTGAGCAACTGCACTGTGCATCACTTGTTTTGTACATTACTATTACTGTCACTGTTATTGTTGTTATTTTCCCTTCCACTTCTCTCCTATTAAACTGTCTTTAGCTCAACTCATAAATTGTACATTTTTTTTCCCCACATTCTCTCCCCCATCCCACTGGGTGAGGGGAGGACCAAATGAGCAGCTGTGTGGTGTTTAGCTATCTGCCAGGTTAAACCAAGACATACAGTAAATATAACTTTGAGGTGCTTAATACCTCCCAGCTACAAATGACTTTTAGTATATATATAAAAAAGCTGATCTGTGACTTCCCTGTGTGCAAACATGCTTTTTACCTGCAAAATGAATCAATCAGATGAGAGTAGCTGTGTTTGCGTAATTTCACCTGCAATTTATTACTAAGCATGGGATCTATTCAGTTATATGGATAAGATGCAGTAAAAAAAAGGACTGAGTATTCTGTTCTGCTGTCAGGTAAGGAGGAAAAAGCAGCATTAGGGTTTGGCCTCCAGGCATGAATCAGCTGGAGCAGAGGAGAAGAGTCAGAGCTGGGAAGCCAGCACCAAGAGCAGAGTGTCAGGCTGGAAGGGGTTGGAAATAGATTTCCTTCCACTGCTTGAAAGCTGGAAATGGAAAGAAGGGTTTATTCTGAAGACTTTGAAAAGAAGAATAGACGCATCATGATCATTTCAGTATTATTCAGCCACTTTGACATAATCTTTGTCTCCTTGGTTTTTTCGTGTCTGCTTTCACATGAACTGAGAAGTGTTGAAAATATACAGACATTTCCACACAAAGGAGCACAAATACATCATTTGAATGTGAAAGAGTGTTCTCATTTAAATGATGTGTAAAGCCAAGAGACCCACAGTCTAAGATATATGAGAACAAGACACAAAACCATCTCTACCATGTTTAAAAGCACATTTGTAAAACTACTTCATGCTGAGATTACATTCAGCATTTTTCCCTAGGCCTGGAGTTGCTGAGACAGACGGAACATAGTTGACCTTTGGAGTGGGATTTTTGCAAAATAAATAAACTGGATGGATGAGCATAAAAGTTACAAACCTCTTTAAAAGGCCACATGTGAAAATCTTGTAAACAGTCCATAAATATCACCTGCTTGGTAAGATTTGCAGAAGCTCCTGCAGAATTCACCCATAATATCTCCTCACCAAAAACACTGAACCATCTCGTAATGGCAGTTTATTCTATAGCTCTCCTGTTTTCATGTGTCTATAATTATACAACACGTTATTAGCAGCTTTGGTCTGGAAGCAGCACCATCCCACAGCCTAGTATCAGGAGCACTGACACTTTGACTGAAATGCTGGTAAGGCTGAGACACCCACGGTGACACCAGCACAGTGTTTGTCTTCCTCCCTTTGGAGGTAACTTCGCTGATTTTATAGGTGACAATTTTAACAAGCATAGTGATTGTAAAACTGAGCTCTTAGTTTTTCTTCCAGACTTCAACTTCCTGAGGAGGAAGTTAGCATTGATCTAATTCTCACTAAAAAAAAATGAGGCTTTTCCATTTGCAAGACAGATCTGGACCAAGCTCAATTGTGCAACTTTTTGTGACTATCTCTACTAGGACTGATTTTCTGAAATAACAAATCCACCGACTGCTTTAAGGGCTAATTTCTTATTGAAGTAATTTTGAAGTAGATTTGCTTTTCAGTCACAGATCTACGAAAAAATATTTGAAGAGCTTATTCTTTTTTACACATGAAATTTCTGAAGTGTAAAAATTATGCCTTTTTATTTTAATGATTTGGGTTTAAATATTCACTCATTGGTTGACTTTTATCCTGGAAGTGAATTTTTATGGCTGATATTTAAATCCTTGAAAATAGGGTCTTATAACAGAATCGCCAATGCGGTTTAAACTACTGTACAGCAGTCCTGGCTGGCTCTGCTTTGGGTAGCACTCCTTTTAATCTACTGTTTGAATATACAACTGAAGAAATACTCTGGATTTTAGTGGACAGAATAGTTATAGATCCTAAATGACTTGCCATGAGAAATGGAATTAAGAACAGTACATATGGTTTAATAGCTTTATCATTATGAACAGGCACAAAGGCTGACATTTGAAAGTCATTATCCTCTTGTACAAGCTGGTACAATTATACTTTTAATCAAGAATTTCTACTTCTTTTGTAACTTCCTGTCTTTCCAAGTTCCTGTGATATGCAGTTCCCATTTTGGCCTCATCCTGTTTTGCCCTGCTTCTTGTAAGTTAAGGAGTCTTGCTCTACTGTAGGCCAGCATTTTTCAAATGCAGCAGCATACAATAAACAGGAAAGATTCCCTTAGAGACACTGTTGTTTTTAGCTGATCAAAAGGCCATTCTGACATCCGCTTCTTGCTCAATAAAAATATTATTTAAGGAAAAAGAGAAACAACCCCAGAATAACACTGTGTCCCTAGCCAGACTAAAGCCTCAGCAAAAGAAATTGCTGGTGTCACTACTGCTTAACATATTGGTGTTCAAGTCCACTCATTTTATTTACATAAGGTAGGGACAACAAATCAGACTGTAAGAGAAAATGCAGTATCCTCTATTTTTCTTGAATTTTAAACAGAACCACTAACTACAGTTTAGCAAAACATCACAAACTTAAGGACACTGCCCTGACATTATGCCAGGAGCCCAAGAACTGCATCCAGTTTGCATATTTCAAATCTGTGGGAGTTTTGAAGCAAAAGGAACTTCAGGATTTGGGCTTCATAAATTGGCCTAAGATAGTAATTGCTTTGACCCTGATTAAAAAAGAGTTTTGAGCTCAGACCCAAATGGATGCACATGAACAATCTTCTAAACAGAAGCATTTCATAGTGCTTCATCGTCCAAGTGGTGCGGTCTGTAGTGATTACAAATCCTAGCGTGCAGTGCTCCGTCTTAATGGAAACAATCTTGCTCATGTGTTAAAGCAGGAATATTTTGGGCCTTAATTCAGGCAGATTACTAAGCATGTGCTTAATTGTAAGTTGGCTACGTTATATTACGCAGGATTCCAGCATATGTTAAACAGGACTGAGCGTGTGCTGAGAGAAGAATGAGGAAGTCTAAGTGAATTAATGACATTTGTTGAATTAGGCAGCCTGTGTTGTGTGCACTTATACTCCAGTATTTTTCTTTCCATTCCCTTCCCCTTCAGGGATGTTGCTCATATCACTGCATCCTACCAAGTATCTGTTCTACAGAAGATCTCTAACTGCTGAGCACTGTGCTGCTTTGGTGCCCGTGCTCTGCAGGAGTGACTTTGAACGCCACAGACCAGCGAGCACAGGTCTGTCAGCCTGTCCCACCAACCCTCCCACAGGCTTTCAGCCAAGCCACGGGCGCTGGAGGTAGCACTGTCTAAGCAAACACAATCTGACACTATGAGAACAACATCAACGTGTACAACATCAACATTGCCAGTTTTTGAAGAAAAGTTTACTTTTATAAGAGCAGAATATAAAGGTCTCGTGCTCATTTTCTGTTTTAATTTTCTCTTGTAAACCAATTATGCCATTGTCATGCATTAAGCCTGTGACACAATAAAAAATTTCAAAACAGTTGCAGGATTATTTTACCTCATTGACATGGGTAATACTGTACCAACCTTGGCAATCAGCTCTGTGTCTGCCATGACAGAAATGAGATCCAGCAGCTATCTAAGTCTGCCAGCTTTCCTGTCCACTTAGGCCAGCCATTTCTGAGGATTTTGGGTGGAATTTATTTCACCTTATAATAGTTGTCTGAAACCCAGGGAGATACTCTGAGCTAGTTATCCCTTGGTAGTCTGGGGAGAGAGATAAAGGCACCTGGAAAGAATGATTTATCCTGAGGATCAGTCTTAAGGTGGGATTTATTTTTGCTCCATAAGCCACAGAAAAAACCCACATACTCAGATTAGAGGACACACACATTTTTTGGAAGATGAATTAGGTGAAATTATGTGTTTTTCAATGCTTTTTTCACCATTTATCTTATTATTATTTTTAAATGACATTTGCTTATCATTCCTGCTCGTGCCTTGCACTTCCATCTATGCAGCAACTCTGCAGCAAAATACCCTGTGTTTATTTCCCACCCATGTGCCAACACTGTTTTCTGCTACGTGTTCCCTCCACAGCAAAATTATTACTGGGCAGCACTCCTTTTGCCAGGAAAAAGCCTCTATGGCAGATTACTCTTTCTCATCTGTTTAAAAGGGCAACATTAAGAGCAGTTTTGAATTTCCAGATGAAGATAAAAAGTTGCAAAAGAACAACAGGTAGCATAATTTCAGACATTAGCAGCGCTCCTCTGAAATCTGAATTGGAAATGCAGTTATAAGTGCGGATGAGAAAGGTGCAATGCTGGTGAAAGACAGGAAATTTAGTTGCTACATTTGGCTTATGGCTCTAATTTTCATGTGTGCATCATACAGTTACTAGACACCTGTGCTTAGGACTTGAAACTTGGCTGGGGTTGCATCCACATGGTGTAAAACGGCATAATAGGGCTTTGATCTAATGATATGACCTAATCTTGCAGGAAGGACAACTCTGGTCCTGACTACTCCAGGTCCGGGTGAGCTAGCAATTTTTGTGGATGAATGTGCAGCAAGATCGGAGAGTTCAAACGTGAGGGGAGCTGCTCTCGTGGACAGAGCCAACAAAGGCAGGCACTTGGCAAATACAACCAATTCCTGCCTCCCTTATCTTTGACATGCTGCCACAGCTCTCCAAACACCTTTCAAAGGAAACGTGCTGCAGTCGGGCCAAAGTAGCGCTGTGTGCTTCCACTGGCTTGGACTCACTAGGGTGCTGAAGTGGTTGTGCACGTTAGCAGGGAGGATGTCAGGCATTCCCAGAGGAGCACGTACTTTGCAGGCATCAAAGGAAGCTGAAACCCAGGAGTTGGCCCATGAACCATGTGTTCCTGCTGTCTATGGCCTGCAAAAGGCAGTGAAGCACTCCCAGACAACCGAGGTACAGATGTGGGAACTCGGGTACATGAGACAAGACTGCAGAATCAGTCTAGGAGCTACAGAAATGTTTAAAGTCTGATTTATTGCAAATTGGCTGTTGCGTGTGATCAAAATGGGTCATCCTTGCCAAAGAAGGCAAATGCAATTCTGTCAAATAGCATCTAAGTGTTTCCTTTGCTAAGTGGAAACACTTGCTTCTCCTCACTTTGCAGACTCCTTTTGGTATTTCCTTAGGTGGCACTGACACATTTCACAGATCAAGCATGCCAGTGCTGCTAATATTAAAGAAACAATTGGAACAAAATGTAGGAATGTTGCTTTTTTATTTCCCACAGCAAAATTCCAACTTCTTCTACAAAGAAATATGCAATAATGTTGCCATCTGTGTCGCTCTATTCAGGCCCTATCCACATTGCAACTAGAAGAGTGTTCCCATGCTGAAACACTACATCATTATTATCAATTACCAACGTAGCTGCGTTATTAGCAATGGGATGTCTATAGCCAGTTTGCATTGCCTGTGCTGCTCTTATTTATTTTGGAGAAACAACAAATATAAAATGTCTCTGCAGGACGCTGATATGGTGTGTACAAAGGCAGATGTCTCTTGCAATCTCGGGGGTGGACAGGGAGGAGGTGTCCAAGGGAACTGCTCAGGCACTGACAGACACTTTCATCAGTGTTTCCTTTGGAAAAGGCTGCTTGAAAAAATGGTAGGGGAAAGGTGGGAGGGAGGTGAAGAGGAGAGGGAAGGAGAGAGTCAAAAAAGCCAAAGATGAAAAGTATTTTTCTTACTGTAGTCAGCACAGAAGCTTTTTTGACAGATAATTGCTAATTATTTGAGAGAGATGGGCATTTTTCTGCAGGTAACTGTCTCTCATGCCTTAAAACCCTGTAGAGCTAGTCTGGAATAGCCTCTAACACCTACTTTAAAAAATCCTAAAGACCAGCCGACAGCAAATGGTCTATTTAACACCTGGGAAAAGCAGATACACTGCAAGAAAATATTAATCTCTTTTCAAACACAGATGATTCAAGAGCATATTTTTAGAGTGCCCTTTAACTTAAACACCAATTCAGTTTTCTGGTTACTGGGTCAGGGTGCTTAACGGCTGCGTCAGACACGGGACGATGCATGAGTGAAGTCTCCGGCTCAGTGGCGAAGGAATGAGATCTGCTCTAACGTCTGAGTGCACAGTTGTGACTGCTTCTCTTCAGAATTTGCCAAGAATGCACATTAAAAGAAGCTGCAGGGTAAAAAACTACAGCTGTCTGACAGACAGGCAGCAGCCTCATTTTGCACAACTCTTGTCTGTACTCTGCTGAAATAAAAACAACAGGCTGATTCATAACTTCTAAATTATCCATGCAAGAAAAGTGGATTTTCTCTTGCTATAATGAGAATATAGGAGCCTCCTTCCTCAGCACCATGCTGGGGCAATGGTCCACAATCTGCCCCCTCACTGCAGCTGGTCTAGACCGTACACGCTACAACAGGCTTTAACAACTCATTTGCTAAAAGCTTTTCCATTGACTGTGCTTGATGCAGTCCTTAAGAGAAAGTCTATTTTTGATCCCTTTCTCCAGATCTCAGTGTTGGTTCCAGATATTTTAGGAGGCTTTGCCCTGCTGGCTGCAGCCACGACCGCATGCTCTTGCCATGGGTGGAGGTACAGCAGTGATTCCTCAGTACAGGGTGGAAATTGTCAGACAGCTGCAGCCCTCATGAGCTTTGGGAAAAACTTGCCTCCACCTGGACCAAAACTGGCTATTTTGGTCCTATGTCCTGCCTGCCCTGAGCCTTAATACTGAGGTGTCTCATCTTCATGCTCTTTCTTTAAAAAAGCCTTTTCTGGGCTTAGCTGAGAGGACAGACCATGACCCAGCAGGGCCCTGCAACCTCTGTGTAGGGACATGCTTTTGGCCCTACCCCTCAGCCCTCCTTCTAGGGAAGGTCAACCCTACATAATGCTTCCATGTATTTTAAAAAAGAAAAAACAGAAGGGAACCTTATTTTCAACAAAAACATACGTCCTAAAATTTTTAAATTAATAAGCAGAGCTAGTTATAAACTAGTGTTGACTTAAGCAGAAAGGCTGGGAGAGTCAGCGAAATAAAGGTTCTGAAACACTATAACTAGATCTTTGTTTTTGTGGAAACAAACATTTTGGTTACATGGATTGCTTCATTTTATCTTTTGCATTAAATAAAATGCAATTTCTTTGACTAGTAAGTTGGATGAGGTGACATCCTAGTCCCTTCCACCCCAAATGTTCCTGGGATAGGGTGAAACAAATCTAATAAAACTCAGTAAAATTTTATTTTCATATAAGAATAAAAAAATCAATTTGAGAAGATTTCAGCATTTTATCCTCAAAATTCGAATGAAATTCATGACAAAAAAATTGAATTCAATGCTTCCTCTTTGCTTTGTGGGGGAAGAGAACCGGATAGTTGGAATTTAAGATATTCCAGAGTCAGACAATGGACTCTACTAGGTTTATACTGTACATGTTTACAATAAAACTTCCTAATGTGATTTAAAGTAGTTTTTCCCATGATAAAGGTATTTTCTACAAAAGTCTTCAACTGTTAGCAATTGTTGCAACTGTGTTGCATTTTTCAGTGCAGTTTCCCCCCCCTAGTCAAAACCAGCCAGTCATCTAAATAACATTTTCTCTGATGCTGAGACGGAACTCATGTGGAAAATTCTTGCAGTACTTTCCTGCCAAAAGCTATCTAAAATCATACCTTACTAAAAAAGCATTTTCCCTCTGGGTTCCTTAGTGGCAATACAGCAAAACAGGGGCTCCTTGGGATGCAATAAATAAGCACATGCATGCATAGATGGGCAGATGTGTGAGATTTCCCCAGCACAGGAACATACAATTGAGGTTACAGCAGTGACAGTTCCATTATAAACCCATTTTCACGTGTTTGGAGCTTTTTGAGCTGTATTATTTTGTCACAGAGGTTTACATTTGGCCCTAGCTTATAGGTGCTATTTTCTTTGAGGTTTCACAAAGTCTATTAATCCATCTTTGAGCTACCAGTGGGTAAAGAAATGCTTTTCCCACCTCTTGGATTCTTGTAGCCCTGTTATTGCATTGATTTTTGCACAGAAGTCTCTGCAGAGTTTAATAGCAATCAGCAGCCTGATGTGCCTTAATGACTTCCTCTGTGCATTCAAAAAATGGCTAAACTTGACAAGTTAAAACCTTCCAAGGGGCCAGCGCTCACTGAGTAATAGCTCCCAGGCCAGTTTGGGATTATTATTGTAAAGCAATAACAGAATAAAGACATTAAGTTTTCCTTGAGTTTATAAGAATGTTTCAAAAATTAGTTTTGTCTTCAGAACAGCCCCTGAGTTTAGAGCTATGCATCCACTTCTCAGCTTGTGCACATCAAATTAGACCCACTGCAGTTATTGTAACTGCAGCAGGGAAAGATCCAAACCACTAAGGAAATACAAACTGGTCAGTCACAACTTCATTTACTTCACTAGAAACATGCTGACAAAAAAATGGTGTAGTTAAGTGCAGGATGGGCCCCTCAATGTTGGTGTTAGCTACTTTGCACCATATTTTTGTGGAATATCTGAATGACAACAATCCCCTGCAAACATAAGCCTGCACAACACAAAAGAACATGGCATAAGCAAGTTTTTTCTGTGTCTGTCCACCTCATTTATCTAAGCAGGACTGGCAGAGGACAGCTGTGGCACAGGGAAAGGATCCTGAAGCAGCCAGTGTGATCTTTGTACCAACCATGCCAGCAATTTGCAGATCAGATCCTTTCTGAGCCAAAAGTCATGTCCTGGTATTTATAGCTTTCAATAGATTTTTTTTATCACTGCTGTAATCTCGCTTTGAAGCCAAGCAAATATGTAGCCACCATAATGATTCAACTCATAATGCTATTTCATGTGTTCTCAGAGAAAAGGATGATAAACTCAGAGGGTTTTTTTTCTGGGATGAGTTTTGATTTCTGCAAATTTTGATCACACAGTGATGGGCAAAGAAACATAGTCATGCAGTGAAATCAACACTTCCATTTCCTTTTGGTTCTCTTTTTCTTCTATAAATCTTCCCTTCAGTGGGAGTTTCAGGGCTATGACTGAGGACAGAAACAGCATCAGGAAGTCGTGACTTTAAGAAGAATCTAACATTACCAGTTTTCATTATTTTTAGCATGAATAGCACAAAATTTGGTTGCATATTTTGGAGCATCAGCTGTTGATATCATGGTATTGCCAAACTTCTCATTTATGGCAGAGGAAAGAACCCAAAATATACTTGATAAAAAATGAAACAGAAACCAGCAGTAACTTTTGAGATACAAGGATTTTTATAAAGTTTCTCAATTTTTTGAGGCCTGACTTATGATGTCCAAAATTTGCAGTGGACAAAATTGATGAAGAAAATTGTTGTGTTTTACTTAGGAGGGTCTGAGTTTTCACATCAGCTGTAGAGAGGAGATAGGGAAGGACAAGGCATCAGGTGGAACAAGTAAATCATAAACCAGCTTAAAATGTTCTGAAAGGAGGTTAAGAAACAAGGCAGAAGACCCAGCACAGCACCTCATGCATTACATGTATTCTAACAGCAGAAAATGGTTGTGGGGTGTTTTTTGGCTTTGTTTGTGGTTGGTTGTTTTTTGGTTTTATTTCATTATTGTTCTAGCAGTACAAATGCCTTTGAATAGTGTGCATTGAAAGGCAAATAATGTCCAAACTGAGAAAAATCCTACAAGAGACACTGGCACCACTAAAGCGCTCTTCAAAAAAGGGTTTTCTGGGGCCTAAAATATTTTTTTTCAGTCCAAACAAGACTGAGGAGAAATTTTGTCATTGACTTGGAGGAAGTCAGAATTGCACCCTATGTGCGAGAATGGGGAATGCTCCCCCCATAGCAGACAGAACAGGTCCAAAATCTTTTGTGTCATCTGCTTTCACCCAATAACAGCTTTATAGAAGTAAGTTAAGAATGAATAACTTAACAGCTGCCCAAGGCGGCTCTAAAGTGCTGCTCTCCCCCACTGCACATGAGAAGACAGCCATTAGTGCTGCTGCTGCGAGGTTCACTGCTCCTTGGGGGACTCTGCATTTGCAGAATGGCCTGGTTTTGTACTGGCAATATGCACACATCTGAAATTACTTGCATTTGGATGCTGTTTGCTGCACAGTTTTGACTTAGTGCCATGTCTGTTACAGATTCTCCTCATCATGGATAATGTGTCTCTTGTGAGCATGAGCTCTATTCTTTATTTTTGTTTGGATAACACTTCTCTCTGAACGTCAGAAGATTGCCACATGCATTTTTACATAGCAGTATATTGTCAAAAAAAAATTAACAGCTAGAAGATGAACAACACAAAACAATGGCAAATTACTATTATACTGCTCTACATTTCCACCAGGAGTCTCTAAGGGTTTTGCAAACACTAATAAGCACATCCTCAGATATTTGAAAATCAGAGAAATATTATGCTGTCTAAGGAAACAGAGGCATAAAGATGATGATGGACTGTCCCAAGATCAAGCAGTAGGAGAGAGTTAGCATCATAAAGAGTCACAGTACCACAGCACCCAATCCTGTGCATTTCTTTAAAGATGTTAGTGGAAAGAGAGTTTTGTACATGTACAGAATTACTTTGGTCTTTATTTCATCTACTTTTAAGAAGCTCCTACTCATTCTGCCTAAGTATTAAAGTGCAATCCTGATGAATGGCAAAACTTTAACTGACTGCACTCTGAGCTAACATTTGTTCAGCTACAATACTGACCTTTCTTCTGAGAATTTCTAGGGAGCTGGAAGTGGATGTGTAGAGTCAGCTCCTCACTCAGCTGACATAAATCACTGGGGTTCTACTAAGTTCAGTAGAATGATCTTTAAACAAATTAAGAATATAGTCCATGTAAAACAGCTTTCTTTCTTTACATATTTAAATCGAAATTATCTGGTATCTCTCAGATGAGAAAGAGCTGAAGCTGGGATGTTGAAAGGAAGGATTTATTTTCTTTTCTATGCTGAGCATATGGGGACATGCAAAAGTTACCCGGTGATCAGATATTTCTTTTCAGAGTACTCAGAGTTTGATTTCAGAGCATCAGATGAGCTGTAGTTACACCTATGAGCATGTTTTTACTTTGTAATTTCAGGTATGGGGGAGGAATAACTAAGAAACTTGCAAGTCATATAGAAGATCACAGGGTGAGAGTGTGCATATGGATAATTTCCATGGAGTAAGTGAGGTGCTTGAAGGTCACACCACAGTAATTTATGTAGCTGCCTAGTAACACAAGTTCCAAAAAACCTTCCTGGAAAGCATAAATTACAGCAGGCAGAGGAACTGCTTAGCTTAGACACTTCAGCCAAGCTTTTGTTTGAAGACTAAAAGCTGGGAGAAATGGATGTGTGAGGAAGGCCTTCAATATGCACACTTATGTCTATATTGCAATTTGCAACTGGCAATCAGTAAGGCAATCCAATTTACTTTTGCTGACAAATTCAGCTAATACAGGGTCCCAGATCCTCTACTAGCTTTGGTGACTAGTTATGCCACACAGAAGTAGGTCTATACACTGTTTTTACAGGCACTATAGCTTCACCAGTTTAGAAACCTTTATAGATAAAGCAATACAGTCTTTGCGGCAAATCGCTGACATTAGCAAGGTTTGTTCTGCAGAAGTACTGACATTAGATGTCTTTATACTAAAATATATGTATCCCCCAGTGCAGCTGAATTGTTTTAACTATACACAAACAAAACCTTAATTGAAATCATTAAACTGGTGCAAAAATCAGTGCATGAAGACTAGGCTTAGAAGACAAACATTAAAATTCCAAAGAGTACAAAGGTACAGCTAGTAAAAATGTGTGAAGTTTAAATGTAATAGCCAGTAGAAAGAGTCTAATTGGCAAATGTGAGACTGGCAATTGGAGGTAAGTTTTAGGCTTAGTTTGGGGGAGAGCTATTTGTGTGGGAAAGGATGAACAGCATTGGTTTCTTGAATAATGACTTACTATAATGAGAAGAATGAGAAGCAATTTGGGCACTATTATCTACACTGTTCAACAGTAATAAGGAGCTTGAAAATTATGTCAGAGAAATGAGATAAAGATGACTATTATACTGTTGGAAGGCCATCATCTAGTGTAGCTGTGGAGAATAAATGAAAATGGAAACCAGTAAGGAACATAATATGATACACTTATGGTATTTTGTGTTTGAGCTATTAGCAGGTGCAGCTCTACTGGCATCAGTGGAGCTGTCTTCACTTGCTTCACAGCTCAATGCAGTCCTGTATCTATTTTATACATGTACATTTTATAGTCTATGTGCTATAAGAACACATTGGAAAACCTTTGGAATCCATTAGAGCATTAGACTATGTGGAGTGGTTAAAGTGTGTACCTGATTTAACTGCTTGCCATCTGGAGCACAAGGAGATGAACCCAAACTGTCTGCTGAAATGAATGTAAAGAAGTTTTGGATTTATGCCCAGATATGAATATACAAATAGATAAAGTTTACAGAACTGTGACACAAAGTCCTGGGGGTTTTCTGCGAATGTCAAAAAACACTAAGCAATAAGAACATATGTCTTCCGTGTTAATATATCTTGTGCCTCTGTCTCCAAAACAGATTATGGAGATGACTTTGAAACATGAAAAAAAAAGAGAGTTTTTATTCAAGAGCTACCTTTGCATATTTTTCTAGACTTAGCTAAAGCTACTCAAATGGAGCGACAGCCTAGGATTTCCTCTAAGAAGGGTTTTTAGCATGAGGGATGTAAGCCTCTCATTTTGCATCTGGCAAAGTGGTGTGATCACTATGGAAATAGGCAGTGTAGCCTGCATTTCTACATGGTGATCAAGCTAAACCTTTTCTAAATTGCTGATCTGCTTTCCTTGTTACAGATGAATACATCAGAAGCAAGTCAGTAGAAGTTGTCTGGCTTAATGACAGATTGGCACAAGAAGGCAAACTTTGATTCTTACTCATGCACTTAGCAACTTGTCCCAAATATTCACTAGTAAGAGCTGAGAGCTGGAGAAGAACTAATAACCTATTTATGGTGATCTATGAAGTAGGAGGTTGAATCTTCTACTGTACTGGAAATTACTGTGCAAACATCTGAAAACCACTGTTATAAAAAGCAATTATTAATTTTTTTAGTGCCAGAAATGTATGTCCTACTCATTAGCCCTGCTCAAGTGAGTCTGTTGTTTTAATTGACTTCAGTGTGACTGTTTATGTGAATGAGCAAAACTTTGGCTTTGAGGGAGCATTTCTCAAAGCTCGAGGCAGAACAATCACTCTGGTGTGAACAGACCTCTCGTTTTCTCTAGGTTGCTAACTTTCGATTTAATAAGGAGCGTTGTAAAGAAAAAAAAAGAAAAAAAAAAAGAAAAAAAAAAAGAAAAAGGATTACGAGTATCTTTTTTACAAAGAATGGTATGGCCCCAGCACAGGGCTGAGATGTGAGCTCAGTCCTGCCCCACCTGCAGTGGGGTGCTCCAATGCCACCCCCACACCACAGCTCTGATGGGCTGCATCTTCACGTGGGGGCACAGAGCAGCCCAGAGCACAAATGTGCTACGGGCCCCAGTGCTGGGGGCCTAGGGAAGGGGTTAAGCCAGGCTCTCACTCAGAGTGAGGCTCAGCCCATCTGTATTCAGGGGAGGCATGGCACATGTGGCCACTGCAACTCCACGTCAGTGTGGAAGGCAGCAGACAACTGCCCAGTTTTTCCTGAACAACAGCTGGTTATTGTGCTTCTGGGATGTGCATAGTTTCTTCTGGAAGAAATCATCACATTAAATGGGTGTCTCTTCCACATATGGAGATATTTTCTCAATGGTCATTTTGAGGCATCTAAATTCTTCTTTTTATAGCATTAGATAAAATACTTGCAATGCTATTAACCTGCAAGATGAGTCTACATATGCACAATCTGATCATGTTTAGATAAATTATTATAAAGTTCACACAGTTCATAACCAGCTTTGTGGATCACAGAGCTTCACATACCTTATGCATAAGAAACAATCAGAAATTTGATTTCTGAGGTTACACTTTTAAAAACCTTTGATATTTCCCATGAAAATCAATTTCCTCCATGGAAGTTTAGGACTTGGGAAGGGGGTTATTCTCACATTTTTGTGAATTCCTAAATAAAAGCAAATGACCTATGCTCCCAAAAAGCTGGCAGGTGACTTATTAAACTTCTCTCAAATCTCCTTCAGGAAGTTCATTAAAAGTCCATTTGGAAATGGCCAGGTGCTTGCTTCCCATAGTGCAAGAGGGAAATCTGTCACCCTGTTTAAAAAATTGTTTGGTTACTCAGGATAAAGAAATAATCATTATACCAAGCTGTGTGGTTTTATGATGGAAAACTGTGGCTTGGTGAGAAAAGTACCAAGGTCAATGCAATGAAAAACCCACAGTGAACTCAGACATGATTTCTGAAGTCAGTGGTGGATAGAGGCCAGGAGAACAAAGTCTTTCCTGTGGTTCACTTGAAAACAATTTTTAAGATAATGGATAAAAATAACTCTCTAGCTTGAGAGAATTATTAGCTTGAAAAAAAATCAATAGAAAAGATTTTTTAAATGTTTTATAAGGATTGCTAAGGCTGACAAAATTACCTTGTTTGACACTGGATCCTGTCCTAAAATACTACGGCCAAGTCAACTAACAGGAAAATAGTAGGGCTAAGCCTTTTTCATTCTTTATTCTGCCAAACCACTGCCTCTTGCAATCAGGATTGATTACAAACACCCAATTAAGAGGCATTTGGAACATGATCTGAACACTAATCCTGTCTCTTTTTCTCTTTATACCTAATTATCAGCCTTAAGATGGGTATTAGCGCTTTAATTAGTAGATTTACTTTAGGAACTTCTATATAAACTAAGAAATCTATAACATAGACATAAATACGTGATTATATGCACAGCCCTAAAGAGGTGCACATAACATATGCCGATATCCAAGCAGTTTGGTGTGATATATAAGCCTAGACATATACATGTGAGTGCATGTATATCCAGTTTTCAGACATAATTTCATTCTTTGGAAATACTACAAAAGAAAATAATTTAATTTGGTTTCTCATTAGCTGTAAAAAGATCTCTATATCATAATTATCAAATTATGATCCAATGTTATAGCTTGCAATAAACTATAATTAAGAAACTAACAGAAACAGGTAGGTTTTTGTTTCAATTAGATTAGCACAGGAGAAGAGGGTGGAGAGAAGAGCAGTGTGAGGTTGACTGAAAACATATTGAGAGTTTCATGGAGCTAATTCCAACAACGCTGGGTTTCAATTTAGAAAGGACTTAGACCTTTGTTCTGAATTTGTTTATCTCTGTCCGCAGAAAGGATGAAGGATTAGGCTTAAGGGAATCCATATTTGACCCTCAGATTTCTCCTGTCTGAAGGGCATCTGGTTGAAGCCCATCTAGACAGAATTCTCCTCACAGTTAAGTGTTCACAGTAATAGAAACATCCATATATGTCTGGTGTAATAGTTTTAATGTGCTGCTGTACAGAGACCCAGGTCAATGCTTTCCTTGACAGGGGATGCATCCATACAGAGAGTGCAACACAGGGCTCTGCAATCCGCCCCTCAGCCCTGACACAGGCCAGCACAGATCTCTAGCTATGACCAACCACTTTGGTCATGGATTTCCTAACACCTTTTCCTGAGAAAACCCAAACTCAAACCACTGCTGTAAAAGAACGAGTTGTTAATGAGTTGTTAAACAGTTTGACAATAGAGACTATCACAAGAGTTAGCTGCTTGGATAAAAACCAAAGGAATTGTTTCATTACACTATATAATAAAAAAAATAATATAATTTCCAATGTCTTTTAACTCTCATTTAGGCCCTACAATAAAATAGCAACATCTTTAGATACTTGCATCTGTGTGTGCAAATACGTGCAAAATCTTGTGGCAAAGACAATATTATGCATACTTTGGTAATGCAAGATCTTTAAATCAAGGCAAAATTTTTGTGGTGCAAGTGTTTTCTGCTTCCATGATCCTGCAAAGGGTCTGGGCTGATTCCTTTCCTTGACAGGAACCTTTCCTGCAGCCTTATGGAGGGTACCAAGCAGCAGTGGTTGCAAGAAGGGCTGTCTGGGTCTAGCTGAGTGCTCCCTGAGAAAGGCTTTCATGTGCTTTATATAAAGCAGAGAAATGCCCTCAAAGTGCACCCAGAAACACGAGGTACCACATGGCCCCCAAATCTACTGCAACAACTCATCTCAAACTAAGCCAAAACCATATGTTTCTTGTTTTAGGAATAGAATGAAGGATGGCCCCCTTCATCCCTTCGGTACTTCCAATTAATTTCTTGGTTACCCCAAACAGCTCTTGAGGAACACATTTTTGAGGGAGACAAAAAGGAGAAGATGCTGCCTCTTCAGCCCAGGTATGGCCTTCCCAGTGTGTCGGTGCCCACCTCCCACTCTGGCTTTGACAGAGAGAGGTCCAGGTCACTGCCCACCTCTGCCCGGGCCGTGTAGCTCACAGTGGGATGACTCCACACGTGTGGGCTGGGTGGATTAGTAAATCCAGTTCAGAGCAAGCAGGAGAGTGTGGCCATCCTTCCACCTGCCCTCAGCAGTGAGCAGGGAGCATTCCCAAGTCTCCTGGATTCCTTGTCCTGCTGAAATCCACTAAAAGGCCAGTGCTGATGGGGCCAAGGCAGTCAAGCCATATTGCTGTTGGAAAGCTCAGAGGCCTTGGCTCCTTCAGACCTCTCTGCTCAGCAGAGGGCAAACACAACCCCTGCTTTCCACAGACCTGAACATCTCTGCTCCTGTGCTGCTCTGCTGCTCACCCTGCCTTGCCAGCTGCAGGCACTCTTCCTGCCGAGCCCCATGGCGGCTGGGCAGAGGGAATTAGGAAGCTCTGACTGACATTTGCTATCCAAACAACTGATATAGCCATTAACCATGCTACGGGGCCTGCACTGAACCCTCCCCCACAGTCATCAAGAATGGTGGGAGACAGCTCTGTGGGAGTGGAGGGCAAAGTTCCCCTGCTTCCATGGGCAGTGGGGCTGCACTGGGCCCAGAACACCCCTACCCCTGAGATGTCCTTGGGACAGTTTGTGGGAGCAGCTCAGGGCTGTCCAGGCTCTTGGGGCAGTCAGGAAGCAGCTGTTGTGTGCAGCTGATGGCAGAGCCCTTCTAACAGGCTCAATGGGCAGCCCAGCAGGACCGTTCCTGGGTGGTTCTGCAGGTGGGCAGCAAGGACATGGGCACTCTTACTCCCATCTGCCCAACCCAAAGGGCTTGAACCGCCCCTGCACAAAACGAACAAACGCGAGGCAAAAGGCCTGCACAAAGCAGACCTCGCTGCATGGAAGAATACAAACCAGGATTTAGACAAAGGCAAATGAAAGCTCAAACTCTGCAGAAACTAAAGAAAGATTGAGCCATGACTTCGCTTGCTCCTGTTTATTTTACCAGCCTGAGTTTGTTATACCTACAGATTTGTAGCATAAATCCATTGACATTATTTAGAAATAAAATGGATGGATGAATTCCTAACATCATTAAGGTCTATGGGAGTTATGTGGAGCTATACTTTCACTCTGTAGGTGTGAATACCTATGCTTTCTTCCTTACCCAAGGATCTGTTTATATAGAAGAAAATGGCTCCTTCAAACATAGATTTTTTTTTCTCTGTATTCTATAACTGACCGCAATTTCTATACAGCTCTACTCTCATTCGTGTAACTAATCCCTAGAAAATGCAATATGAAGAGTAATTATCTATGACATCTCTCCTATAACTTGAATGTTTCCAAAATGGGCAATTTTTCCATTCTGAGAGATTTGACAGCACTGCTGTATATAATCCTCAAGTGTTAAGCAAGAATGATATTTATTTTCTACATCTGTAAATGATGGCCATTAAAAAGATAGTGCTGTGTGGCATATCTATGAAAACCTTGTAAAACAATACAGTCAAGTCTGGCAACAAAGTTAATAATTTGTCAGTAAGGAAACCACTGTTGGGCTTTCTCTACCCAACCCTCCACCTTTCTTAAGCCCTTTTCTTCTGAAGCTTCACATTCATTTTCTTAATGTTTTTAACCTAGTGTCTGTGAAATTTTTATTGCTCCCTAGATAATGACATCTGATCTGAATGTAACCACACACCTCTTTGCTCAGCAACATTTGTCACAAACCATTATAAATTATCATGCTGATAGTGTGCATTGCTGGGAAACCGGAAAAGTTCCATAAATTCAAAGTACTGTATCAGTGACATTCTTGTTTATTATCTAGGTATAAAGTTTTACTAGATTCAAGATGGCTACATTTACACAGTAGGACACTTCAGCAACACGAGACTTGTACAGCTTGCACTAAGTGCTGAAAAGCATTTACCACATGCAACAAACACTAGAGCATTTTAACTAATATGTGGCCATATGTTTTGTCTCTTCTATTCATTTAAACTGTGTTCCTGACTCCAAGAATGCATGCTTATTATTGGGATTTGCTTGAGAAAAGGCAAAATGGCAAACAAAAAGTACTTTTCTCTTAAAGTAAAACAACATTTCTATTTCTTGGCTTCCTGAAGAGAAGGTATAACACTCATTAGAGTTAAATGTTAAAAAGAGACTGTGAATTTTTTCATTATATACATCCTTGATAACAATCTGTGGTCAACACATTTGTGTACTTCCTGTCAAAACCCAGCATTTCCACAATGCTGGTACAGTAGTCCTGCCTAGAAGATTCTTTATTAGATGAACCTAGCTTGTGTGAACATATTTTTAATTATTTGCGTATCTTTATTATTTAAAACTGTGGAAGTTGAGTCCTTTGGAATGCCTCCATAGAAAAAGGAATTTTCACCATGTTTACTTGAAATTTAAAACAACTCAAAAGGTTCTGATTGTCAGAAAAACATACATATATGAATTTTATTAGCAGTCATTTGAGAAATACTTATTCATTAAAGCATAGCATAATAAGTAGGTAAATCAAGGGCATATTCTTAAATTAATTCCAAACCTGAAAATACAAAGAGACTAACTGGGAACAGCTTCAGTAACAGCTAATGCTTAAATGTGCTGCTTTTGATTCTCCTCAGAGAATCAACCTTTCACCAGTTTTACATTTCAATACATCTAGCCCTCTATATAAACCAACATTTTTTGAAGTAAGGTAAAGCCTCTTGATTTTCTTGTTGGCACTATGGAACAAGAAGGTAACGTTTCCAAAGTCAAAGTGTTTCCCTTCCTGGGCTCAGGGGGTCCCTGCTATTAAAGTTGTTTTCAATGCTAACTAAGGTCCAAGTTGCAATGAACAGCATTATAAAGAGGATTTTGGGAGCTAGGCCAGCAAGCTAATCTTCTCTAGTCTACTCTAATTGTATGGGACATTTTTTGTTCCCAGACATGAATTCCCTTATCTCTCATTTTCTATCTGCATTTCATATTTAAGTGGTTATTAATTTCCAGTGCTAAACCTTTCAATAAACTAGAGTGTAACCTAAATTACACATTTCTAGATTACAGACTGAGTTTCTAATAAGCTAAGCACATTAGAAAAATAAAATGTACTTAGCTGGAAAACAAAAAAATCTTGTGACACATTTATTGCATTAATTGCCTGTTGTATTCCATAGTCAGTACAAGGAATGCAAATTTCTTAAGTAGATGCTAAAATTTCAGACTACTGAGACTGTTGACAAATTCCTGTTGCTGAAATAATTGTTCTAGGGAAGAGGTTTTTGTTGTTGGGTTTTTTTTTATTTGTTTTTTTTCCCCAAATTCAGTCCCTCTCAAGTTAAAAAGAGCAATTTTCAATATAAATGAAGTAGCAGCTGAGTAATTTAGCATAGCCTAGAAAATTAGTGTTTCAGCACAGACAAAATAATGGTAAAGTCATCACCATCATACACTGCAAAGACAATGCAAACAACCCTGTTGAGAGACTTCCTACCACCCACTACCATCTCATTACTGCTTTGGGCTCCATTTCAAGGGCAGAAATAATGCAGTAGGGAGAGTGGACAATGAACACTGAGAAGGAAGCAATAGAGGGAGGGAGTCAATCCTTTCCCTGGACCCAGTTCAGCTCAGTCTAGCACTGTTTAGCACAACACTGTGCCACAAAGATTACTTGTTCTTCAAATAATTGTATGCTGTACACCATTTTACTGCTGCCAAAGACCATGTTGGTTTTACAGAGTTGGAAAAACATGCATTCTAGCAAGGGAGAAAAAGGATTGGACACCAAAATATGCTTGATTTAATTCCCTAATTTCTCTCTAAGAGGCAAAGAGTGACAAATATTTTAAAGCATTAGCAGCGTTCCGCAGAATGAAAGCAAAACCTGTATCAAGAAGACACAGAGAAGTGAACCATTGCCTGAGTACAAGACATTAAAAATTAAAGAATGGGAAGTCAGCGTGTGAACATATGGTGTGAATATGAGCTGCAGCTCCAACACCATAGTAAAAACTCATTTTCCCAAAGTTCAGTTTTATGAGCACAGGGTTTTCCTGCATTATCACTCAACTATGGCACTGAAATGCTGATCTATAACTGGTTATTATATACCACAAAAAAGCAACTAAGCACCACAATGCATCATCAAAAACTTCATTTTAAGATAAAACAATAATAGTGATCTAAGTAATCAATTTATTAAATAATAGGACAAAGACATGCATGGTAAAAATTAAGTGCTTGAGTACAGTTGCTCTCTTTCCCTAAGTCCAACAGTCTTATCTCATGGTCTATCACAACCACTCCTGATAAACTGAGCATCATTCTATGGGACCAAAGCCTGTACCCTCCCATGAAATACCAAACACCACTGGCTATTGAGTTTAATCATTGCGACACGCAGAGAAAAATCTTGACCGGTAGCATTAATGAACAGTAACTCTCTTGCAGTAGGGGATAAAAAAAATATACACATGAAATATTTAAATAACTATGATACTCCAGAAATATTTAAATAATGAATCACTAAAATACTTTCTTCATGCAGCAAGCAGGCTGAATTCAGGCCTGTTGAAGAGGGGAATGATCTGACCATATGTTGCCTTGTGCAAGCTGTGAGATTTACAGATTTGGGGAAAAGTGGAGAACAGCTTCTGGGAGGTTCCGATTCTCCTCACTTTTGGAATGGGTGGTCAAAGGGAATGCGAGGACAGGGGACAAAGAGAGCCTCGGCTCCCTCCTTCCTCCTCTTAGGGCACTACAGGAGAGCAGGAGGAGGGGGAAGAAAAGCTACTGGCTATAAATCAGCAGTTAAGGGAGAAAGAAGGAAATATGACTATCAATTCTCCAGTCCACCACCCCTTGAAGGGGTGGGGGTAAATGCCAGACTAGCTCTGCGTTAAGAAGATTTGGCAATTTATAAATGGCCTGTCTCTTCCACGGGCTATTTGTAGTCGTGGCGGTACACAAGGAAAAAGATCTCCTTTTTCAAACTCAAATGAGTCTTACAAAAGGAAGCGGGACCGCAAACGGCGCCTGGCCACAACCGCACCCCCACTGCGCACATCACCACCGCCACCCGCTCGCAGCGCACGGGGCGGGCGCAGCTNCGCTGCCGCCCGCTCACTCACTTGCAGTCGCGGTCCTCCAGGTCGAAGTGCGGGTTGAAGTTGATCATGATGCGCTGGTAGGGCTCCGGCGCCTGGATCAGCCACTCGCACTTCTGGCTCGGGTGGTAGGACTGCGGGTAGCCGGGAGACGTCAGGTACCCGGGGCTTAAGATCTTGATCGTGTCGCCGCACTTGTCTGCGGAGGAAGCAAACACGCGGGCTGGTGTCAGTGCCCCCGGCAAGCACCCGGGCGCGGCCCGCAGCAGCGGACCCGGCAGACTGCCGTGGGAGTGCTGCGCGGCCGCAGCCTTCCTCAGGCTAACTTATGCTGCGTCTCTCTGCTTTTAAATGCATCTCTGCTACTTTCTACCGAAGGGAAGAGGACTCCCTCTCTGTCCCCATCCTTGAATCTGGTGGCTGGACAGGCAGCAGGTAGCAGAAGGCACCCCATATCTAAACAGTATCCTTTTAAAAAGCCCTTCACTCCAGCAGTGCCCCTTACAGTATTAAGACCTTGCACCCTCACAATAGCGTTAATGTTGGCTAAGAAGGGTACGTGGGACACAATTAACTCCAAAAACTATAATCCTCTTAAGCATGAAGTTTTAAGAAAAGCTGGGAGGAGATGTTAAGGGATGCCATTTGACCCCCTGCCCTGCTATGGGCTAAGCCTGGTCTGTGTCACTGACCACTGGGATTGTATTGGTGGATCCAAGCTCATTCGCAGGAGACCCTCCCTTTGTTTTATCAGTCCATAAATCTAGGCAGGTTGAAAGTATCTGTGCTCTTCAAACCCAGGGTAGAAGAGAACAAAGTAGCTCTAGTGAAGCAGAAATCATCCGCTATTTACTCTTTCAAGGAAGTTTGTTCATGCTTGGAGACTGCATCAAAGTAATGGAGCAGAACAACCTCCCTTCCTCTTCCCTTCATTCCTTCCTCCCCTGAACAACAACAAAGATTTCTTTCCAATAGGAAAATAGTTGCAAAAGTTTCTAGAATCACAAAGTGTGACTGTGAAATGTGGTATGCTGCATCTTGCTCCTTTGGTCAGCATTGCCAGGGTTGCATTTTAAGATTTATAGGAAAAATAAAAAGGGATGAAAAATCCAACCAACACAGTCACTCACTTCACTGTCCAGTGCAGGTTTGTGTTATCACTTTTTTCACTACTATGGATTTCTTTCTGTGAACCTTTAGGTAGGAAAAACTTTCTCCAAGCACTGGTTGTTTAATTTCAAGCAATAAAACATAACAGTAAACTACGGACAGGAAGAATGCCTCCACTAAAGCAAGACTATATATCACTACATCTCAATAATGGTATATACAGGCTGCACTGCTCTAATACATTCCCTGTGAAAGCAAAATGGCAATCCTTGCTCTCAGCATGAATTTATAAATATACAGGATTTTATTGTAGGAAAAACAGGTCAAATGGAAATGAATAAGGAAGCGTACATCAAAAATGCATAAAGCAACACTCTTTATAGAAATTATTTGCCATAAATTAGGAGGGAAGGGGTTGATAGGTGCTCAGATGTATGGTCAAAACCCAGACACTGCCAAGCATGTTGCTGGGAAAGGCTATCTTATTATATTTCCGCTGTGCCTTTGCAAACAGGCTGTTTTCCTTTGACCAGAACAAAAGGCACTGCTGCTCAAAGCTCAAAAGCTGTCACTGGTGATCTTGCTAATCCGCTGTCTGGGGCTCTCAGGGAATCTTGCCTTTTCCTCTCTGTGTAAGCATACTTGGAAAGTGATCTTGTCTCATTAAGCCCACTCCAGCCCTGCAAACATCATGGCAGGGTCTGGCATCTGTTAAATGCCTGAAATAAAGCAGTGCTGCTTCTAGTCACTTGACAGAGTCACTTCGAGGACGTTGAGGTGGACTCACTACCACCAGCGCTCCTTAATCTGTGACTTCTGGGAAAGTGACAGTGTAATAAGATAATGCAGTCTGCTAGACTCCTTGGCTCTGTGCAATCTCTCACACACTTGATTAAGAAGAGCAGTTTCTAATGACTTTGGACCATTAGTTCCAAATAAGGTTAATGAATTAATTTAGTGGACACTAATACTGCATGTAGGTGAAGGTGGCATTAGTAGGTCTGGTAGGTTATAGAGGAGGTTAATGGCCTTGGTGACTCCAACAGGACCACCACATTAACCACTCGAGGTGGAGGCTTCTGCCCAGTAACTCGCTGTCCTCCCCTTCTTTTCACAGGGAGAAATGATCAACAAGAGCATGGGGGCGGCCCCTTCTGTCCCTCAGAGGTACAGGGTGGCAGTATGGGTCTATGTGGGAGGCAGCTGCCCACACCCCGAGCTGGGCTGGGGGATGAGCAAAGTGCACCCCTCCTAGCATCCCCACACCAGGCTTGGTGCACCCCTCCAGCACCTTGGCTCTTGTGCCACAGCACTGGAGGAGGAAGCTCGTCCTGATTAAACTAAGCAGCCCTCTCAAAACATACTGGGAAAGAGATTAACTTCCATCATAAAACATGCAATTTTAATACTCTTGCTTGACACTCCACTTGTGGTCTCTTATTAAAACAATATACCAGTGTAAGTGGAGGGTGCCCTCTTCTTCTAATTACTTTGATTGAAAACCCAGTCAGGCAAAAGTAAATGTTTGATAATTAGTTAATAATAATTGCTCAGGATTTGTCAGGAAAGGAAGACTCACATGAGCTGTTTCATGTGCAAGAGCTAAACGTCAAGCAGTCCCACAATTAGACCATCTTCAAAAATGCATCATGCAGTGAAATATTCACAGTGCCCTGGCATTGTTCGGGGAAGGAGGAACGCGCTGCTTTTAATTAGTTGTGTTTTCAAGGGCTGCCTGACAGTAAACTAGCCAGACCACTCATTTGTTATGGGATTTCTCCTCTTGGAAGGGACTCTCGAGCCTTCCCAGAGAAGCTCAGCTTCCCTCTTGGCACAGTGTAAGTTGCACGTAAACTGCAGACTTGGGAAAGGGGTACTCTAGAGAGTTCTCCGTGTATAGACTACTCGCAGGTACGCACACATCTAGTAGGAGGCATGATCTAAAATTTTACCCTTTTTAAAACAGAAAGGGCGGGCAGGGAAGACAGCCTTCCCCTTAAAGTGTTCATTATCTTTCAGATATCGAAGGAGAGACGTTTAATTGCCTATGGGACGGGACATTATTAAGATAATTGGCTGCCCTGATCTAGAGAGAATGAGCAGCCTGCTTTATACAGTAATCCGTAAGAGCAGAAAATGAAGTCCGAAGGCAATGTCAGGGCGGGCGATCCTCAGGCGAGGACTGCGCCGCATCCTTCCTCCGGCAGAAAGTTCCCCCCCGCTGGGTTTGGGTCGGTGCCGGTCCCACGGCCCGCCGGGCCCCACCGCCCGCCCCCCGCGCCGGCAGTCCCGGAGCCCGGCCCCGCAGCTGCCCGAGCTGAGACCCGACGTCCCCCGTGACACTCACCGCTCCGCAGAGCCCGGGCGAGGGTGAAGGTGAGGGCTGCACAGTGCAGGAGAAGTCCCCAATCCATTTTCCCTTCCGACGGCAGGGAAAGGAGGAAAAAAAAAAATGCCCTCCAAGCACACAACTCTTCCTTAAATCCTCCAGCCGGAGTGAGGAGCAGAAAGCACGGTCCGCAGGGGCAGTCCCAGGGGCAGAAGGAGGCTGGCTTCTCTCTGTGTCTCAAGCCGCCCGCATCCTGTCACTTAGCTCCGGCTCCCTCT
>VXBQ01011160.1:731423-831252 GCA_013400175.1 Phainopepla nitens | reverse complement strand
CGGGAACATATGGGGCTCTGAATCCTGCTGCTTTGGCTGCACAGTCTGGTGCTCACCAGCTATGGGTCCTGTCTCTTCCTTGTCCTATTGCCCTACCTTACTAGCTGTCCTTGTACCTGGGGAGTGACCACCTTGCTGAACTCGACTGCTTCTTTTATGTGGAGCATTTTGCACACCCTCTATATGAAGGCAATCCAGTTGCTGGGGTAGGGGTTACAGGAAGTGCTCCAAGGCTGAAAGCTGAAACACAGTGTTAAATGGTCCCCGAAGACGGGTCTGTGCTAGGAAAATGACCTGCAGCCAGTGGTGGATGTCAGCCACTCTCATCTCCCAGGGTAGTTTGAAAACAATTTGTTACTGGTGCACAGTCAAGGCAAACTCTGTTAACGCTTCATCAGGAAAAAGGCCTGATAGAAGACCTACTCCATAAGGAGTTTTTCTGAAGGATGCAGTGGGAAAAGAGCTGGGCTTTGCTGAGGACAGGGTCATCCTCCAAGTGTAGCCATGGCAGTAAACCCCTGTCCACTCTGAAGATATAGCCATGTTTGAAATAGTTTTCAAACATAGTTGTCAGTCTGCAGCCACACAGATTAACTACAAACGTGTTACATCTGTGTACAGAAACCATATACAAATCCAGCCTCCTCCATCCCTTTGTCTCTAGCCCTGAGTCTGAGATTTCTACTCTCACTCTCCCTCGCTGCCCTTTTGAAGCTCTGAATTTAAGGTCAGCCGAAGTCTGGAGATTAAGTCTGTAGGAAATCTGTCTGCTGGTTTCATACTGCACACTCTCTCACCACTACTTTCAGAGTTTTTTCCAGACATTCCCCTTCTCTTCCGTGATTACAATTCTCTAATATCATGCACTAAAATGCAGTTTGATCCTGTTATACTCTCTGTAGACTTAATTCTTTCCTTTGTCAGCTTCTGCCCCTACCCGTGCCCCTGCCCATGCCTGTGTCTGCAGGCAGGCTAGAAGCTAGGCAGGCTGGAACTAGTCAGATTGAGTTATTGGGTTCAGTCTCATTTCCCCGTCTTTAGACAG
The DNA here is from genome assembly GCA_013400175.1 of Phainopepla nitens. Lineage (NCBI taxonomy): Eukaryota > Metazoa > Chordata > Aves > Passeriformes > Bombycillidae > Phainopepla > Phainopepla nitens. Next base: position 830,207 of record VXBQ01011160.1, on the reverse strand, counting down.
TCTCTGGATCATCATTTGCAATACTTACGCATTTTCTTGATTGATTGGGATGTATATTTTATGGGTAGCACATTAAGCCCCCTTTATTTTTTTTTTCTTTTAGAGACATTCCCAGAACATGGGGGAAGGGGAGAGTTAACAGTGCTTTCTGATTATTAAAACTCATTCTTCTGGACAGTCCTTGAGATAAATGGGTTCTGACCTGATCATAGTTAAACTGTTTGAGCAACAATATAGCTTTTAAAATAAAGTAAATCTATTTTTGGAAACAGAAATTACCTGCTGATGGTCGCTTACTAAGGGTTTGCAGAAATATATACATACGTTTTTGTTTTAAAACCTGTTTCAGAAACCGATATTAATTCTCTAAGTGACAGATAACCAGAAAGCACGTACATCAAAAAATACACTTACTGTATGACAGTGATGGCTCTCTTGCTTTGGGATTAGCATTGTCTGTCAGGTGATTTCTAGGAATCTGCAGAAAGGAAATAATCATTGCCAGCTGTACACTCTAAAGATGCTCCAAACCAACCAACCAATCAACCAACTGGCCATTGTGTTTCATCCATTTTTTCTGATCTGATTAATAAGTTGTTTTTTAAAGATTGAGACAGAGTTTTCTAGTAGCTAGTGTATTTTAAAGAAATTCCTTTCTCTGGAAGAAAACACTTCAATGGAGGCAGAACATGTACATGAGGGAAGAAGGTACAATGTGATACATTGTACGATAATGATGAAAGTTGCTTTTATCACCTGAGCCTAGCCTGCAATCACTAATCCATGTACCAAGGTTTATTTCAACATGCTTATGTCTCAAATATCAGTGCTTCCTCTTCTTGCAGAGAGAGAGAGAGATACGCAACAGGCTGCAAAGACAGATGAACAGGAATGGCCTCTGTTGGGGCTAACATGGCCCATGGAAGAGGATTTCTGCCCTTCCTTGGCACTGTGGGTATTTTGGATCCTACAATGGGACTTTTGTTGTTCTTTTTTGTTTTTTCTGTTGCAGTCTCAAGGCCTGGCAAATATACCAGAGTACGGCACATTAATGTCCCTTCCTATCATAACATGAATGACACTAGTCTAATTTTTCCACCCATCTTTTCTCTCTAGTTCATGGGTATAAGCACAGTTTTCTTCTATGTATGAATTGCCCTGGAATGATGAGTGAAGATATTCTATCCTTAGTTTACACGTATTTACCTGAAAATGTTTAATCTTTAACAATCTTGAATATAAACTGTCATCGAAAGAAACATTCAGAAGTCTTTTTTTATAATCCACTTCTCACATTTTAGTCACGGAATTTTAGGTCCTGATCCTGCAACTGCTTACATATTTGTTCAGCTCTCCATTTTCACATCAGTAATGGGATTTTATGGCAAGGATGAGTTAGTGCTACAAAGACTGAAGTGTATGTAAAAGTTAATGGAGTGGCTAGCTTTGGGGTTTGGGTTCAGGCCCATCTTTGCTTCATAATTTGACTTGGTGTTTATAATGCTTTTTTGAAGATTGTCTGCACTTCTGTTATAAACCTGTTTCTCAAGAAGTTTATAATTCAGCCATAAAAAAATATTTGCCTTGGGCTAAATCGTGTAATATAAAACTTAAAATTCCAAAGGAAAAAAACATTTTCCCATTTTAACAATAGCAGAACAGAGCAACTTTGATGTTTATTCCTTTATGTACTCACATTGCACATTTAATTAAAAACTAAGTTTGGCAAATGATTAATCAATGGCTGAAGACACCTTTATTTGGTATTATTTTGAAAAAGAAACACAACAAATTAAACTCATCCATAATATTAAAAGCCTGAAAATGGAGACTTCCTATGAGTATTTAGTGCAGAATATAATATTTGCTTTATGACTAGTGTCTACTAATATCTTCATATACAGTCTGGTACTCATTTATATCCTTTTCTCTAATGCATTCCTTTTTTTTTTTTTTCATTTATCTTCCCCAATAATCTCTCCAAAACTAGGCTTCTGTGTCATCTCCTCTTCTGTTGTTTCGGCCATGTGAATCACCACTTGGCTTCCTGTTGCTTACTGTACTGAACCGAAGCTATTTACCCTTATCTTTAAATCAGACATACATTTTACCTTGTCTATATCTCTCCTCTCTCAACCCTTTTATCTGCTACATCTTTTATCCTCCTACTCAGTCTCTCACACCCAATGCTTTTTTACCCTGTCCTCTCACGTTACACCTCTTTTCCACACATGGCCACATACATCTAAATGATCCTTCTTCTTTTTGTGCACATCTTACCCTTCTCCAAAGAACCCCTACAAATACATTTATTTTCATAAACTGCACCATCTGATTTATACATTATTTAAATTTAAATATGGCCATGTGTTGCAATATGCATTCATATCCTAGACTCCATTGGTCAGAGATCAGATTCATATGCTTTTACATCATCTCCACACTGACTACATTGTTAGGGTCAGATTAATTTTACAAATATCTTACCAAACTCTCTGGAATCAAAACTGTGCCATGACATAAATGCCTTATCAATGTCCATCATCCTGTCTAAACACATTCCACTCCAAAAAATTAGCACAGCCCCAGGCTTTAGTAGCTGATTATCTGATCATCAGAAGTCCAATGTTTTCATTTGTGTCAAAGGCAAATTATCTCACATATCATTATGCTCCCATTTTCAAATTGACAACAAGCTCATCAGGTCTCTCCACAGCCTAATTCCTCTGTTGCTTGCATTGCTATAGCTGCCAAAATCTAAACATGGTCACCATGTTCCTCCAAATTGTCCAACTTCTCTTTTTTTTCTTTTCTTTTTTTTTTCTTTCTTGAGTAATATTTGTATATTCTCAGAGCAATGTGCTTTTATCTGAAATAGGAAGTAGACAACATATACAGCATATGATTTACAGTAATCTTTTTAATAATAATGCCTGATCAACTCAAGGGGTTCTGAAGTAGCTGTTTCTGTGATTAAGGAAGTAATACATAGCAAATTCACCATATGGACTAAATATCTGACTATATTTCCATTGGTGACAATGACAAAATCCCACTGACTTCAAAGGAGAAAAGCAGGCCCTGTATGATGATAATGGACCCTTAGATTATAAACTTGTTTTTATCAGCTTCAGTTGTTTCCATTTGCTTGCATAATGTGTATATCAGTGTCTGTGTTTACACTAAGATAACTGCTGCAAAAAAACAAAAATAGCAGTTCTTTCAAAGTAAGGTTTTGCCAGACTGAAGGTCTTTAATCATTAAGAAGTAGGTAAAAACAGTTTTAGATGTACCTTTGTGTTTCTTGTCTTGCTCTGTTTTTGTCTGTAAAATTAGTGCCCTGCTCATATAATCTATTCATCCGTAAAGGTCTGTGTGATTATATCATATTATTGAGAATTATGTGCACTACTTTATATGTGCTACATCTGATAGAGTAATACAAGGAAGGGTGCAATGTTATTAGGGAAATGGAAGCTGTCACAGCAACACTGCATGGTTGTCATGCACCCCCTTTAGCTACAGTGCAGCAATCAGGGTAAACAAGCAGTAGAACTGCCTACATCACAGATCAGATTCCCTTTCTCTGCCCTCTCTCATCTTCTTCAAGAGATGTTCTCTATCATAATTTTCTTTGTCACTTATTACTGCTGATGTTAAATGGCTTTTCAGCTAAATGCTTGTTTGGGTTATTTATTAACTAGGGAACATTTACATTGGCATACTTTGATGTTAAACATGCAATGGAGAACCCATTTGTAGGCTATAGTGGATTAACTAGAAATTCAGGGAATCGTATTCAGAGGGATTAGCTCTTAGGCAGTGGATTACCTGCAGTCGGTTAGCTTCATTGGAGGAGATGGAGGCAACCCCTGGCACACAGATCTTTATTCAGATGATTACATATAATGGTAGGAGTATTATTCAAACAAATAGAATATAATTAGTTTATATGCCTGCTGCTCTTGCTCCTGCAGTGCAAGAATTTGGACTGAGATCTGGAAGGAGTTCATGGGCTCTGCACGGCTAAATTTTGTTCCATATCAGCGTTTGAAAGTGTAAAGCAAGAAATATACTGGTCTGATCTACTGGTTCATTTCCAGAATATTGTTTTCTTTCAGCATTTTCTCCTTGTTGCTCTGTTTGTAGGAATATTGCGTTAAAATGTCATGATTCATAAAATTTCTTTGAAAAAAAACCCACCATAGTGTGGAATTTTGTTTTGTCACTTTATCAGGAAGACACAACCAAAACAGAAAGACGTTTTGGTATGGAATACTTTTGGAAAAATTTTTAAAACTGAATTTACAGGGGGCAGTAGAGAGATATCAGAGAAATCCAATGGAAGTGTTAGAAAATTGGATTGGCAAACTCCCTGGTATAGAATTAGAAAAAGTAATGAAAAGAGAGTCTAAACAAGGAATAGGAAGTTATATTTTAAAAGGCCTCACATTTATTGGAAATTTGTTGTATTTGTCTTTTTTTTTCAAGCCTCACTTTTCTTAAGAATTTGTTTTGTTAATCTTTTTTCTCCATCCTATCTTTTCAATTGTATTTTTAACTGAGTTGAGACCACTTTGTTGCCAATAAAGTCAACTGAGGAACTCCTGCTTTGAGCTTTACCTACTCTGCTGGGGAGAAAAAATGTTTGTAAAAGAAGCATCAAAGCAGTAACCAAAGCAGTTTTCATCATCCTCATAATGTTCTCAATCTAATTTCATGAAAAGAGTAACAGAATCACTGTATTAGTTTTTTTTTTTGTCATCTCCCAGGTATAGTTTAACATTTCTTACAGACCTTTCTGCAATCTATTTTTCATTGTGGGTTCATGACTTTATATAATTCAGACAGGTTGTCACGAGGTGAAACACAGTTGTTCAGGTTGTCATAGCAGCTAAAACTTTCTTTTTTGTGAAATTGTCACCAGGCCTTTGGCTTCTGGTAACCAAATCACCAGAAACATTATTAGTTTAATGAAGGAGCTCTCCAACAGGCTGTTTCCAAATCTGTAAGTTATCTGTCCAACAAGTATGTCACTGCTGTGTGCGGTATTTTATTCACAAAGGCCATCTGGACAGCCTTGACAAAGGATTCATATCATTTGCCAGAGAACATCTTGTTTGCTGTGAAAAAAAATTAAATTCAATGTTATTCTAAATCTATCCAGAGACATTGCTTTCTTTTTTGTTGTCAAATGCTCTGTTGGCTTTACCATGTTGAAGTTTCTTTGTCATCATGGCAGAATTTATAATCATGATATAATCTCTTTTTTCATCCCTGTAGTTAAAGTCTTACACACACCTTTGTTCTTTAAGATTATTTCAGACTCTAATTAGTAACAGTCCTTGATTTATTCTAGTGAGATTTGTGTTTGGATGCAAACTCTCTGACATTTATATGTTATGTTGTTTTTGAGATTTCCTTCATGGCTTGTTCATCATGCCATAGCATATTATAAAACCTTCAATTATTTTCTCCTCCTTTGGGGCAAATTCTTCCATCACAAAGATCTTAATGAGAACTAAACAGACAAAAACCAGGTACCACATATAGACTAGAAAAAGGTCAAAGCCCACTTTAACAGCTTGGCAATTGCTTGTAGTGAATCCAAAAGGTGCTTGGGTTTTATTGACTGGAATGAAGATGATTTCAGCTAGGCAGAAAATAGCATGCTGTGACCAATGGCCAAGAACCCCACTTCAAATTAATCCTGCAAGATACTCAGCAATCTTATAAAAGAGGGAGTAACCTGAGCTGCCATACAGCATCGAATAGGAGCTGATGTTTTTTCGGCTCCTTAGTAAAACACAGAGCACGTTGCTGGAGAGCTCTGCATCCTTCATGCAGAAAGTTCACATGTTAATAAAAATTCAAATGTTCTTTCACCCAATTACCCATAATTAGAAAAGGGCTTCCAGACCTTTGTGATACAGTATCTGGATGAAACATGAGAAAATTAATGAAATTGATTTTTTGACATTTTCAGTATCACTCCCTGAATTGAAATAACATTTTTGAGAACGACCAGAACTTACTGGACTTATTGAAAGGGCTTCTTTTTTATTTGCTGCCTTGATTTTGGTCTTACAAGATAATTTTGTGGCATACATATATGATCCTATTGCAATCAGTAAATATATAATACATTTTGCCTTCATTCGTATATTCAGAATCTCGCCAAGTCTCCACTGAAGTACAGACACATTATTTTGAAGATTTTAAGGTGAACTAAAATTTAGAACCAAAATGTATAAATGGTTCTTAATTATGTAAATGTGGCACCTAAAGAAAAAATATTAAGTTTGTGATGAGACAGTGGTAATAAACAATTTCTGCTTTTAAATGTAACCTTTTTCTATGGCTAAAGAAGACCAGAGACATGCTGGAGCTCATTATTTCAAAGGCCCACACTTCTGCTGATGAAAGGAAATGATTCTTTGCACTGACTGCTTTAAAAAGAAAAAAAATTAGCTTAAAAGTTTAGTATCCATAGACACAGTGACAATACTGCCTGTAGATACTAAAACCCAGCAGAAAGATAGCAACAGGTATTTAGAGAGGCTGGAGATATTTGAGTGTAATATCTCCTTTGGTGAAAGGGGAGTGTTGGGCAGTGAAGCTCACTATTATGGTGTGTGTCTGCATTCTGGCCCACACTGCAGCTCTGCCAAGACACACTCAGGGTCTTTAGCCAAGACTTTAACCTATTGACTCACTGCCTCAGGATGAGAATGCTGCCAGCCATAGTCAACTCTTGTTGAAGAGTAAGGCATTGCAAACATTGGAAAGTAACAATTCCTTGGCAACTAATCAGAAGATTTACCTAAGAAACACTCACTGAACTAAGTCAATGTTTCTGAGGCTCTCCTGCTTGTCTATGACCCACGGAAAATTGTCTTCATCAAACTCAACTTCATATGTATTAAAACAGATAGGTTAATTTTGTTCAGTTGCTAACCTATTTTCCAGTCCAAAGAAAAGTTTCTTTGTCTAAAGGATAAATCAAGGATAGAGTGTTGCTCTGTAACTTGCAGTCATTTCAATCTCTACTTATGTCAACTAGAAATAGCTTCACATTTCAGTGAATTAAGCAGGCCATAGTTAAGCTGATATACTGATGAGGGTGTGGTGTGGGCCTGAGCACTACAGATAATTGTCATCATGATTTCAGTATGGTTTTATTCACTGCAAGCTAGTGTGTGCAGGCAGCACTTAGGGAAGTCAGCATAGGTCAGTAACCATTCACCAAAGGAAGTCTGGATGAAGCTGTCCTGCATAAATGAGACTGAGTTCGTTGCCACCAGGCCAGGGCACAATCTCTAATCCATTTGGTCAATAAATATAGACACAGCTTTAGTAACTGCACAGACAATTACTACATCTTTGCAGTCCAGCAAATAGAAAACTATCAATGTGAGAATTAACCAAAATGAAATGCTGCTTTTGATGATCATATTTTTGCTATGGAGAGGAAGCAATCAAAGTGAAGGGTGACCCTACATACTACCACTTGTTGCTCAGCTGCCCTTGTGGAGGGCAGTCTCTCAGGATCAGGCCCTGCAGATCCTCCAGGCAGAGTTTCTAGGAGGGTTTTGAGCATGAGGACACTCAAAGGATTCATCATCCCTCCCCTTCCCAAGTTCATATTATTCATCACTATTATTCATCAGATTTCTGTATAAGGGGAAGTGGGTGCTGCATCTGCTACTTCAGACGCCCTGCTGGAGGGAAGAAGGTGTCTTTGAGAGGGACTGAGGGGCACCACCCCATATTGCTGTGCTGATCTGCTCCCCACCACATCCAGGAGCAGATCTCGCATATTCTATAAGAGGGGCCTGCATATGTTTCCACCACCCTGTAGAAGGCCATCTGTGTGGTGGTGAGTTCTGAGAAAACACTGAAATCAGTGGAAAATGACCCTTCTCATGCCATACCTCCTGGCTTCCTCTTCCAGGTCTCAAGCCCATCCAGCACAGTGCCCATCTTGTTTGCTGGATGACTCACAGATATTCCCTATGCTTTTTGTAAGGCCTACCTACATCCTTCTAAGCTCACCTGGGCCAACTGTGAATGAGCTAAGCACTGAAGTGTGAATAGGATCAGGAAACTATGTAAGGGGAAGGCAAAGAAAGACTTTTAGATATTGCTGTTGGGATACCCTCGGGGTAACTACTATTTTTTTAGCTCATGTGGTGCTATGAGTATGGTCTGTGGATGGTGCAATACCCTGATGATTCTTTCGGGGCATCTGGCTGGCTCTCCCCTCCTGGGCTTTCCTTTTGCATGCTGAAAGGAGGGTTGCTGTCTCTGTGAGGCCCAGGCTGGCTCCACAGTGTTCTTCAGACATCTGTTGACACGGTGTTAACAGCGCTTGTCATCAGGCCTGGGTCCACAGGCCAGGCTGCTAATGAGGAAACCGCCTTACAGCCTGAAGAGTGGGATTTTCATAAGTGTGATGTGGAGAGTGTACACACGCCCTGGAGTGTTGTGTGAATATTTTGGGTTGCATGTGAGAGTACGAGGTCTTCTGGGTTAATGTTGGAGGATGGTGACAGATGGAGACTGCTAAACACAGTATGGCCTCATCCATGCTGCTCCTTGGTGGAAGCTAACCTCAGGATGAACCCAAGCTTCATGTTGAAGAGATGTAAGGGGAATAGTCCAAACCACTATGAAAGACAATGCAGAGCACACATCAAGGGCTGAATGCTCAAGCTTGCACCCTCAGCCTGTGATTTAACAGGATATGGATATGCACTGTCAGTCCTCCCTGGAACTTCTTCCTTGCCTTGGAAACTTAATTCTATTGATTTAATAAATTAAAGTATTATTTCTATCATGCTAGAAACACAATCTTAAAACAATTTAATTTTAAAAAGTCTTACTACGTTGCCTATGATCCACCTTTGTGTAGTGACACAAGAGGGTGTCTGAATTTCAAAGCTGGCGTTGTTTGACTCACATCCTGGTGAACCACAGTCACTATCACTGCTGTATACCATGTTCTGATTGCTGTTTTGCAAAGACATTAATGAGTTTCCCAGATCAAAGCCGGCTCTTTCTCAGCATAGTTTAACATATATAAACAAAATCTGTTGCAGTAACTGTGAAATCATTTGCATTCATAATTATAGTGGTTTTTCTCATAAATTGCAATCGTGTCCAAGAAAACATATAAAAATAGAAATACATTACTTATGCTTTATTGTTCAAAATGGGCTTCTGTTTTATCAAGCTGCAACGATAAAAAAAATACATGTACTCAAAACAAGAAACCTGGAATATCATACTGTGGCAAGGTGGTGACAGATCAAAATCAAGAATAGTGCAGTTATCTCTTAAAAAGGAGCTAGAACCTTTGAAATCACTATCACTGTAGCATTAAAAGCCCCCAAATAAAAACAACACCATGCCATGTAGACATGAGATGACATTATTCTAACTGAGGGCCTCAACTGAACCAAAACATTTGAATTTTTTATAAGGTTTTACATTTTTGATGAAAATACCTTAGTAAGGAACTGTTAGTAGATTTAAAAATATGTCTGTCAGATAGATATTCAGGTCTGTAGTGTTGTGAAAGCTCTTGGAAGTGATGGTGAACGTGCAATTGATCAAAAGTCTCAGCCGATTTAAAATGCTCAGTAAAATCCAATTAAGCAAAGCAGAGACTTAGGAATCAAAATGTCTACTTTTTCCATCCAAGCACCTGCATATCTTCAGGAATTTAGATTATTAATTATTAAATTATTATTACTGGCATATGTAGTCTATATAGGAAGTAATGAAATATTTTCCTTTCCAAGAATTATTAATTACATCTAAATCCCATTTACACAGAATATTTGAGACAGAGACATTGTATTCAGATAACAATGTTTGAACTGGTCAGCTGGAGTAGTGGAGGAAGGAATTGGATTCTTGTTTCTATTATCATAAAAAAAATAATTCTGCCACTGTTACTCTCATAAAGCCATAGCTCAGTCCTGAGTACCCTGCACCATTTTTGGCAGTTTCACTGCTGATGGAGAATAGCATTACCTGACGTGGATACAGATAACAGTATTTGTCTAATAGAAAATGTTTCAGTATTCTGCATTAGAATTTTACTACTACATTGTAGTAAAACTTCTGACAGGGGTATTCTGCTTAAGCTGTCCCCTGTAATGGATGATTTGGTTGCAATAAGAAGTGACAGGCTTTTCCTATTTGAAGACTAAACAAAAAAGCCTTCTGGAATTTGAGAGGAGTTTTTTAATGTCCTAAGAATTTCTTTCTGTAGGTCCTGGTTTTAGCAAGAATTGGAAAAAATAAGTGTTGAAATGTAATAAATAAGGCTACTCTCTTGAGCTTTCCAAACCACTTTGCTGACCCAAGAGGCAGGTCAGAAAAATATTGAATCCTGAGAGTGCTTATCTGAACCACACATTTTGAGGGGCAATGGGTCACGGATGGAATCTCTAAAATAAGAATCCAAAGTTCAAGCTCTTGGTGTCAGTTTAGTACAATTTCATGAGGAGTCCATTACTCCAGTGCAGTATTAATGATGTTGTTAAAAAGTTCATGAATACAGAGGCAATTACTGTGGGATTCTCAAACCAGTCCATTGTGATAAGCGTAGTGATAATCCAAAGCTAGGAAGAAGTGAAGGGTCATTTACTGTGCCAAGCTTAACACATTTGGGCTCTGTTGGAGTAGTTGGGGAAGCCAATTTTGAAGCTGAGAGTTGTTTGTTTTAAAAGCTTTGCTACTGCCTCCTATTTGTTTAAATCTAGAGCTCTAACATTATACTGTCAGAAATTGCTTTGAGACTTCACTTGGCAGGAGATGTTTTTTCAAGAAGATAGGACCCAGGTCATTTAACGCTAATTCAGTGTAGGAGCCAGTTTCAATAGGGAGGGAACCATTCCTTTGATGCAGAGGAAAACAGAACTTTTGCCAGAGAAGCTATCTAGTATGTGCTCAGTGGTTCCCGTTGCCAGCCAGGCAAGCAGCTGGTTTCAGCACGCACTATTGTTTCCAGTTGGTCCTCATCTGTAGCCCCATATAGAGCACATCACAATAATTAAGTCTAGAATTTAAAAAGGCATGGTTTAGAGGTGGCACTGTCCAAAGCCAAGAAGAAATGTGATGTGTAACTGAAGCAGATATGAAAAACTGTCTTGGGCCCTCAAAGCCACCTGTGATTTCAAATTGCAATAGGAATCCAAACGCAATCGAGGTCAAAATCCTCTCAAATGGGAAGTGGAAAAGAAGTAAGATCACGCCTATTTTCCTTTACACAATAGCCCCTCCTCCATCTTGTCCAAATGAAGCTTCTGTCGGCTTGCCCTTATCTAAGTATTAATCTCTGCCAGGCACAGGCAAAGCAAAGATGCTGCACCATCTGGGTTTGATGAAAATGAGGCATAGAGCAGCGTGTCACCTGCATCTTGAAATCACAACAGCCCAAACTGTGTTATTATCTCTCTCAGCATCACATAGAGTAGGTGCACTAAAATATAGCCTGGCAGAACCTGTGTGAAAGTGTTCTTTGGGCAGATGAGCCATTGATCAAAATCACTTTCTTTCATCTCCTGGGGCCCAAACGTGTTTTAGTTGAAGCTTAAAGCAGTTTTGCAGTTGAGTTCAGTGGGAACTGGAGTTGATGTTTGGATAGGAAAGAACAAAATCACTTAAGTGAGTGATAGCATAAAAGCTGTGCTGTTTATCACAACCAAGGGCCATGGGTATCAAACACCACTGACTGATCTAAGAAATTACAACAGACATCTGAGATTTTGTCCACTGCTAAGGAGAAACCAACAGTCAGTGAGACTAGAACAGTCTCTGTACTATTCTCCTAACATAAATGGACCTGAAAAAAGAGTTGAAGGACATATTAAGGTTCCAAACTGGTTTATTTATCCTCATCTTCTTTCTTGAAGACCCTCAGAAAGGAGATTGTGAGCAATATAACAGCAACAGAATTGCATGGACTGAGACATGCATTGTTTAACACAACCAATCATTATATAGTTTTGCAAAAATGCTGTCTTTAGTTCTTATGAGGAATCAGAAATATCTGGTCTAATGCATTTGTGCTCAACTCAGTTCCAAAATCCAGGTGGCAAAATTAAGTCATTCCTCAAACTTCCAAGCTGCTGCTTAAACTGACTGACATATTGCCAGAGAAGAAGTCACATTTATCTCTTGCAGTCCCAGTGTGACCACAGGTGGATACACTGCCTGTCTTGGAGAGCACTGAGGGTGAACGGTTCATTTGTCCATCTCCTTTCCCCTAGGTAATCAATTACAGTGAAGTAGATTGGCTTGGCTTCCTCTGTAGGGTCACCTTTATTCTTCTGAATGGAAACCCAGCTTTCACTATCCTTCAGAGTCTGCACAGCTTAAAAGCCTTATGTATTTAACCTAGACTGACACTCAAAATGTGTATAAAAAATGAGGGATAGATACATACAGGATGAAGGTGAAGGGAAGAAATAGCTGCTTGTAACCAGATTTCCTCAGCTCTTACTTTTTTGTTAACCACAGCATGCAAGGTGCGCAAACGTCCTTCTGGAGTGAGCACACATGTACTACAGATCGTGCTTTACATCAGCCTGCACATATGTCCTCTGAATGGGATAGAAGGTTCACTTCTCAGCAACCTGGCTTACAGGCTCACATGGGTTGAAAGGAAATCTTTGTGGTATTTTAATCCTAGCAATTTTCTGGAAATTTACGAGGAGGAAAAAAAGACTCAGATTAAAAACTTAAGCTCTTATACTAGTTAAGAAAACCCAGCATCCTAACATGATTAACATTAATAAGTAGTGATTTTAAAAGCGGCAGAAGTGGCTAAGCCACAGTGGAACTGCATTTTAGGAATTTTAAGATAATAATTTAAGTATTAAACTGTGAAAAATTGGAAGGAAGCAGCAGATTTGATAACTAATGCAGAACATGAAGCAAAGAAGACAAAATCCTCTTCAGAAGTGGTGATTTAATGTAATAATAATGTGGGGACATACATGAAAAGTATGTACTGAAACACCTATGTCAGAAATGGCTCTTTTAGAAAACAACTAGTTTTCTTCTGATCCCTGAGAGATAGAGATAAAATATTAAAAGAATGAAAGAGAAAAGGATGCTTTAACTCATGCTAATATATATTTTTAATTTAAACACAATTTTATGATAAGCACTACTTCCTTGGAGCTGTAATGGTATTTAAAAAAGAGTATGCACATTAGCTTTTATGGTGTCATCATGACCTGTTAGTATTCAAATGAAGAAAATGTCCTAGTTTTGTAATTGTAGAAAGCAAAATCATTTAATAGCTTAAGGAGAGTAAAAAGCATTATGGTTTGTGTAGGAGGTAGCAGAAGGTTCTGGGTGTTACCTTCTTTGCACTGCCATTCTTGTATTTGATATAAATATTTTCAAAACTTTTTTTTTTTTTTTTTAATATTAAATAAATACCTGGAGTTGTAGGAAATAACACCAAGAAATGAAATTTGTTTTTCACAAAATCATCCACTTTTGTGCTGGTGCAATTTTTATGATGTGATATGTTTCTTATGATTTTAGGCTTAGCTGTGCAGGCTGCATTCAATATACTTACATTAAGATTTTGATGACACAAAAGTTCAGAGTTCATTTTGCCTAAAGCATTCTTTCTCTATTGAGGTTTCAGTGAAGAACAGTGAAATGTGACCAGAATAACCAAGTAATGACCAACCCCCTAAGTTATCAGAAAGATAAAAAGGATTAAAGTGGCACTTTGAAATATAGCTCTGAGTGTGGAGCATATTGAAGAAAACATTTTTGAAGAGAGAAAAGAGTTTATAAACTACATAGAGATTAGCAAAGTGCTGTTAAAAGAGGTGATTGAAAGGTGAGCTCAGTCCCGTCAAGAAAGGAAATAAACAGAGAAAAAAATGTCTTTCATAATTCGAAAAACTATGTATGATCCATGCATATTTACAGTTTGTATAAATTAAGCGTGTAGTTCTATAACATTGATGGAGAAATGCATCATACAAACTAGAAGCATTTTCTAGCCAAAAAGCATTACAAGGAAGATAACAGATCTCCTATCCTTTTCCTCTCACTGGAGTAAAATAAATTATGTCTGGCTGGAATCTATAAATACTGAACAAAAGCATTTAATCCAGGGATGAAAAAAATTCCTTCGAATTTTCATGCTTACCTAGATGCTTTTTATATTTATTTCTAGTAGTAGGTATATAAAATCCCTTTTCTTGGAACATTTAGTAGCCTTAATGGCATGTGGTTGTTTCCAAAGGATTTAGATGTCTTACTAAGGACTGGGCTGCAGGTGCCCTCCATATACTGGGATCTAAAGATGACAATTTAGAGTGAGGCAGGTGTAGAGGGAATTAAAAGGAATATTTGGAATTACTGTTCTTGCAATTACATGGTCAGCATGCATGTAGACATAATTACTTCTATTTGTGCATAATTTTCTCTTTTGAAATTGCCTGGAGCAGACAAATACGAGAAATTGTTTGGGATTAACAAATCTGACATTTCTGCCCATTCTTCTGTAAAGAGCCCTATTTTGTAGGTGGGTTGAAAGCACACTTAGCACACTGGCAATACTGACATCCACACCACATGATGTTCACAACACATGTGGTTGGCAGGTTACTAGAAACAGTTCCTGTAAAAGCCTGTTGAATAACAGTCTACTCCGAAATTAAAGACCTGAACTTTGGGCATGGGTGGGGGAAACACCATCTTTCCATATTTAAACTAGTCTCAGAGCTAAAGGTAAGGATTTGGGCTGAAAACCATGGCTTTATGTCCTACTGAGGAAAGAGAGGTAAGAGCATTGAATTTGAGATGCTCTGACCTCCAACAGCACAGGAGAGGAGCCATCTCTGTGGTGGCATTCTGCAGGGGACAGTGCTGGCATCCTCTGGTGCTGAGCAGTGTCAGGAGGAGATCGACAAAGTGATCAATGAAGTGGTCAGTATTCCTATTTCCAATGTACTCAAGGCATAACGAACAGAAAGTTCTTCCTTCCAGCCTCTAAATACTGGAAATCCCTGTCTTTTACAAGCAGAAATAATGAATTAGTTATGAGGTTATGACAGGGTTGCCATAAGGTGTCTCTGACAGCAGTTGCTGAGATCAGTTCTACTTTGTCTCTGAGTATTCATTAACTTTTAAAAATCAGATTTCTAGAACTGTGTTTACATGCTGACCATGTTGACCTCCTACATACATGAAGTACCTCTTGGGAGACACATTCGCAAAACGGTGAGAATAAGGTCTGAACTTCTGTGAATTCTACCTGATTCTGGTAGTGCTTGTTTTCTCTTCCATAGCAATTCTAGTTCAAGCAGTTTTAAGTTAATTTGAAGAATTTATGATGACAAAAATGAAAAAGTAAAATCAAGCACACTCACATAAAAAAGGTCATAGTGGTATCCATGTTATCAAATTAAAAAAATTTAAGGTAACCTGCATATCAACTATTTTTGGCACCATAATTTTGAATTGTAATGGCCAAATATATGCAATGAATTGTTCACAGATGAGTTTCATAGCAAAAATTATTTGACAAATAATTCAAAGCAATGGTTACATTGCAGGAAGTTGTTACCTCTTCATAGACAATGCACAGACATAAAAGAAAAGGCAAAATTAGTCAAATAAATTATGCAAATCAACATCTCAGCTCTTATGATATCCCACCCCTTTACTGTAGCTCTGTCTTTCACCATATGGAGAAATAAAATGCATTTCTAATTTGTTTTCTAATAAGTACTAATTAGTTCAGGCCTTTGAGATCCTTAAGGAAATAAAGTGTGTCCTTGTAGCCTTCCAAATAAAGCTCTAAAGCTGCAGCTGGTACAGTCTCACATTGCTCTTCCTTCCATCTTCCAAGTAAAAACGGAAATCATTCCTTATTTAGATTTTAATGTGAGATTAATTTAAAATCAAATTGACTAAAAGTAGCAGCAGTCATTTAGTCAATGGGCAACGTATGGAAACTACTCCTTTGTGGTGATGTAAAAGATGATGATCTGAAGGAAAACACACAGCAAATGTTAAATTAGAAAGAAGCAAATGATTTTCAACTGCTTTTGTCAGATGATATTAGCAGAAATAGTTTACTGGGGAAAGCCCATTTCGCTGTGCAAGTATCTGCTCCCTCTGCAGAGCCACTCTGAAGCAGTGATGTGTGGGGCATGGGGAGCACCTCCCAGGAGTCATGCCTGGAATGACCTGCGCATTCCTGGAGTCCATCTCCCTTGACCCACTGGAGAATTTCATCACGTATCCTTCAGCAGTCGTCCAACTAAATTTTATTATAAACCTGACTCTTTCTTTAACTGCGGACAGTTTTGGAAGGAATAATAATGTACTTGGGTACTTCAACTTTTCCTCTTCTTCCAGTACTGGGCTACTTTCTAGGGTATGTGCTCTGCTGTATTTTTAGGAGCTTATCATGTCATACTGAAAATCTCTGCAAATGTACTCCTGGTGTGTGAGAAAAAAAAGTAAGTGCTTTATCACATCCACTACTTCCTCTGCCCCCATCAGCCAACTTTTTGGGGTCTCCACCTTGTGAGGTGAAAAGCTGAAAAAAATGTGAAAAAGTTGAAAAAAATGCTTTATGATACTCTGTATTGTTTTCCAGTGTCTGTTCTGATTCATGTGATCTCTCCAGCTCTTGCCTCCGAAGTTTTGTTTGTCTCTCATTTCGAATGTTCCCTAAAAATCTCTTTTTGATCCGGGGAAAAATAACTGCTCATTAGTCCATTATACAGAAACTGTATGGAGGAAGGTTATTTTGCCCTTTAGAAGATTTTAGGATTTTAATCATTTTTTTCCCCAGCATTAATTTGGAAAACAAAACAAAACGTGATGTCAAAACCAATCCACTTCTACCGGAACTTTCATTTTTCACAAGTCAGCAAGTTCTCAGGCAAAAGTACTTCCCTGACACTTGTGTGACCTTAGGAAGGGCGGCTGTATCTGCGGGGTGCTGGGCAAGCACTCCCCATGGCATGAAGCAGTGCTCAGTAATTGCTGGTCCGAGGGGCACGACCTGCTCCACTTTCCCGTCCCCGCTGGCAAACTGGGCTCTGCACCCACAGCGGGCTCTGCTCCACTCAGCTGAGCATTAAGCACGTGCTAAACAGAGGCACATGAGTCATCCTGCTGACATGAACTTGAGCTGATGAACAGCAAGTAGGGGAAAAGAAATAACAAATTCTTTTCTTCATGCATGGAGCCCTTCGGTTGTGCAGGGATGCTGTTATCTGTGTGAGTAATGCCATATCCGGCAATGTTTGTCTGAATGCCTGAGGAGAAATGGGAAAAGGGCAGGGTACTGATACCACAGAATTGTAGTTTTTGGAAATTTTATGGTTAAGGTCATTGACAAATATTTTTGTTACTTGGTCATCTCTTTTAAGGACCATCAATAACATTTTCTCACATGCCCAATTTCTTTGACTTTGCATTCCAAACTGGACCAAACCCAATTTCTACTTCCACCTTAGTACTGTAAGTGCACCCAGAGTTGCTGTTCTTTGGTGCTGTTCTTTCTAGGTGCAGCCCTAAGAGCATTGGGAAGACTGTGATATGGACATCCAGTGTTTTTCAGTCTGCACATCCTCAGCAAGAAAGGTCATTTAATTAATAACCTTAAGCATTTCCATCTTTTTATTTGTTAGAATATTATTTGCCACCATTTCTGAAAATAAGAGTGCCTTTGTTTGCTGACAGCCTCATTCCAAGCACCAAAGGAAGCTTAGATGGCTAAATATCTACTCCTATAGATAGAGATATTATTGATAGAGTTTTGCAGGAAGTAAAATTTGAATGTGTAGAAACACATGTCTGTAGGTACAGAGGGAACTTTGTGAAAAAATAAATCCCTAAGGAATTCTGGCTGCTCTTGAGTTAGGCAGTGACCAGGGAAAAAGAATTTAAAATAGCTTTTAGTGTTAAGGCTACTCAAGCCCCATTGTGTATACCTACATCATTTGCTCTGTCTAGCCTGGAGGGATGTGCTAAATTTCATTCTACAGTCACTTTTGTTTTCTTCTTCTCTTTCTAAGGATGATAATTTTAAAAAAGAACACTGGATGTCATAACCATTTTTGGTACACAGGATCTTAAAGGAGATAGACTGTGATGTGAATTCCTAAAAGCTGGTTGTGATCCAAGTTCATGTTCTTTGCTTGTTTTTCATTTTTACTGGTACCTATTTGGCTTCTAGCTGGTGTGTTACTTTTTCTGCTCATTTCCATAAATAAAATGTTCTTTCTCTGCCATGTTGCTGTTCCCCCTGATTATTTCCTGCTGTGGCCTTGGTGTAATAGTGTTTCTTCTTTTGCTTAAAACAGCATGCAATTGCATTTTGAGTTAAGTTAATGGGGGATGGAAAGGATGTAGCCAAATCTCTGCAGGACTCCCTGAGTCTCACCACAGCATCTCTACAAAACCTTTCTATGGGCCTGGCTCAGTTTTTCTGCTGGTTTCTGTTGGCTTTGTTTATTAGCGACCAGCATAGAACGTTTTGTAAGTCACTAGCTATTTAATGAAATACCCTGCAGTAAGTTGGATTTCTAGTATTAGCTTCCAGGGAACCAGTAAGAGTCCAGTTATTGTTACTGCTATTAGAGGTGTATTGGTTCTTAGCCATCATTAAAAGAATGAAGTATTACATCTGCTAGGCTTGCATTACAAAGCAGCTTCATAAAGCTCAATGTGAGCTTTATTATCTGTTGGACTTCCCATAATGTCTAGCATACAATACAGTGCACCTATTTAGCAAAAAGGTTCCCTCTGCAATTGAACCTTCTCTTAGAAATAGAAAAGGATTTTCAGGCTGTGAATCTGCAGGTAGTAATTTTAATAGCCACTAATGTGAATTAATAATTCTAATAGCCTCATTTCTGATGCATTATCAGAATACTGGAGAGTGGGTTGCCATGGCTGCTATATTTTATCACTCACAGCTGTGTAAACTCTTTTAGGCCAGCCTTTTTCTTTTTTCTTTTTCTATTTCTTTTTTCTTTTTTTGTTTGTCTAAGAAACCATTCGTGTGACTTCTTACTTTCAGAGCCCTCATTCATGGCTCCTCATAACATGGCTCCTAGGGAAGCATTTTTTTCCCCTCTGGGAGACTGAGACATATTATTATCAGCTTAGAAAAAATTCACTATCCAGGGAAATGTTCAAGGTAAAACCAGTTGTTATCACACTGGCATATTTATCATTAGGAATGCATGGTCTGCCCAATACTCCTCAAGAAATTCAATCGTGCAGTGAAATAACCAGTGAGACAGAAGAATATTTTCTCCATTTCCCAGGATACAGCAAGCTCCAAAAATTACAACACATTCCTTGATTTGCAAAACTGTTATATGTGAATAAATTTGCATGGATATAAATTTGCATTCTTTGTCTAATAGCAGGACAAATATTTAAGTATATGAGTAACCTCAGTCCTGCTTGGCAAAGCGCTTGAGCATATGGAACTTAAGTCCCTGTTTAAAGTAAGCCCTTAATTGCTGTTTGTATCAGTTGCTCATCTAAGGTAAAAAAGTGAACGCTCAGGAGGCACACTATTCAGTTCACAGGCCTTTTTATCTCTGACATTTCATTTATGAAAATAAAATTATTTCTGTGCCATTTGTGGGCAAATCAGTGGTGGTGTTGATTTAGGGAGCATCTTAATCATGTTGGCTGGCATCACCAGTCCAGTCATATTTATAAATCTCTTGAAAGTAGTGCTGCAAACTCTCATAACAAGGACACCCAACCAGATTTGTATCATAGTTATACTTCAGTGTACTTCAACAGTCTAACCTGTTAATGGATGGACCTTAGAGTGGAGATTTGCATCTGGTAATGAGACAAACTTTCAATTTCTTATCTGAAGAACATCCAGATCTGTGCAGTCAGCAAAACATCTCCAAATCTTGCAGCAACAGACTTTGTAGAGATAACGTTGGTATTTCCCAGAAGGGCGAGAGTGGTCCTTCTCACAGAATTTTGGCACTGCTATTTCTGGCTCTGGATTTAAGAACAGAAAGGGAGGGGAATTTTCAAAAATGTAATTCACTCTTTAAAAATCCCCTTTCTTTCTGTTTTGGTTGTACAAAGAGGCACAGGGAGAGGAAGGGACTCACTCTCCTGTGCTTTCTATACATCCAAACCTACTCTACCTCAATATTTCTAGTGAACAGTTTTCAGGCAAATCTCTTCTCCTGTGCTGCAATTTGTGCTTATCTGAGGGTGAAACACATTCTTAGAAACTTCTCTGTTGCACTACTATTTTGGAGCAGTGGAAGAAGGCCTTTCTCTACAGCTCAGGACCCTGTGATGCAGACTGCACTGCCGTTAGTTGATGCTCCAGTTTGCTTCCCAGCCTCTCTGCTCTCATTTACAGCATATTCACCTCCACATGATGATTCATTGGCTTTCACAGTTGTTAACAGTCACCTCAGGTTTTGTATGCACTGTTACTGTACATTTTGTACCCTTAAAGCCCTCAAAGGATGACCATGGCAAAGCAGGGATTAAAAATGTTTGATGGATGACACTCCTCCTCTTCACAGAAAGCATTTTGTCTATTTTACATTAAGAGAGACAAAATTACATCTCTAAATGTCCCAGACTATGCCCTTTGTTACCATGAATCACACCAGCTACCTAAGGCAGGCAGCACAGCACGAAAACAGATCCTCACATGACACATCTAAGCACTAAGCAACTGTGCCTCCACTTACTTGGACTGCAAAAGACTATTTAATGTGGTATATATATAATGCACAAAATACACATACATACAGTTTATTTGAAATATAAACTAATATAAGCATACTCTATTTTTTCAACTATGGAAAAATTCTTCAGGTTTTTATTTTCTTGACTGATTCTGCTTCTTTAAAAAGACTTGATAGCTGAATCCTTTTAGATTACAAAAAAAGGATCTTTTATAGCAAATATAGATGCCCGCACACTGTCCCTCAAGAAATAAGTATATAATCGGATTAGAAGATATTTCAGATTTGGACAACTCTAATTAAATTACTTCTAACTTTTGCTGGCCTCTGTGGATCAATCTCTTCTTGACCTTCACAGTCCATCAATATCAGCAAAAGCAAAGCAAAAAAAGTCTTCTATCTGAAAAAATGTGCCTTTTTCTTATTAAAAAAAAAAAAAAGCCCGGATTGGTTGGATTTGTTTGGCACTTGACCTCATCATGCATTAACATGAGCTTAACAAACCCCCACCTATTTTTTACATTGACTCTATTCCCTGGTACAATCCCTCTGTAAAGAAATTTCTTCTGCAATCTGGTTTTCTTTTGCATACATCATTTACCATCTTTCAAGGTAAGGAATTTAAATGTATGCTGATGCCTTTATCATCTTGACAGTTTAAGGATAAAAGTTCTGTCCAGTGCAATGAACAAAAGACTTTTTCCCTTAAATGTATAAAGTAGAAGACACTTTCTTCAAGTCTCTTAGAAGATTAAATGCCACATAATATTTTGCATAACATTTAGGAAGTCTTTTACTTGAGAAGCCCAGAGTATATGTCTTTGAGGTCCTATTCTGATCCTTTGCATCTACATAGTGTAATGGTAATCTGATCGTGCATCTCCTCACTTGCCACAGTAATGAATGAGGACATACTCTGCTGGAATTCTGTCCTTTTGATGTAAATGATGTGCCTCAACAGCAGCCAATTTAAGGGGTCTGGAGGTAGGACTGCATATTTAGTTCCTTGGCTCCTGCTGTGATTATGTGTGCTTAAATTTTTCAATTTTAGCATTTATATAGAAACAAAAGTAAATTAAAAGTTTTTTTTAAATTAGCTTTCCTTTATGAATTCAATTTAATTACAGTGATGATAGTATGCATTAAAGTGAACGTTGCTGCTATGAAACCACACAGCCAGAATCAAAACAATTCTTAGTCAACAATGTACAACCACTATACCAGATTTAATCTTGAAGTAAGCACAAGCCATCTCAATTAGAGATGTGACATTCTGCCTGTCTCAAGGCTAATTTTTTCCCCACCAATTTTTGTGCAATGCAATGAGCGTATCTGGAAGAAAAATGCAGTCTCATGCCTTTATCACATGTATAGAAATGATTAATCATAGACTTCACACTGTTAGTGCTGAGGATAGTGCATTGACCTTGGATGACCCTGGTTCAGAAGGAAGACCCATCTTCAAAAGCTGAAGAAGTGTTCATTGTGTCACATTTAGGAATGTACAAAATATTCTTTTGGACTGATAGAAAATATTCAAGGTTTTGTAAAGTTTTGAAACTTCACTGAAAATGAAAGCTGCTTTTTTGGTAAAAAAAAAAAAGACATTTGTAAATATCTTTCTTTATTTTACTATTCTGAAAGATGAAACTTGACTGTAAAAATGAGATTTTCCACCAAAGTTCAAAGTAAGAACATTTATTATTTATTTTTTTCCACATTTGTAACTTGTTGGAGAAAGAAAAATCTTTAGTTGCTAGGAGAAATATTACTGTCTTTCATTCAGAAAATGAAAAATGGCAAATCAGGCAAACTCAAAGTTTGTCTTTTGCAACAGAGACTTCACAAAGACATTTAACTTGGAAAACAAGAAGATAAATAAATCATTCCTTCACTTCTGTTACCTACACTTTTCTGCTTCCCTAAATGCTAGTCTACACTTAGCTGTAGACTAGCTGTCTTCTTTCTCCAGATATTTTTTCTTCTTTTCTCATCTCTTCTTTCTCATCAGGCAACTGAAAATATCATTACTTGTTGCCCTGAGGGAATGCAACCATTTAACATAAAATTACCCAGGGATTCTCCAGATGGACTGCAAGGGACATTTCCTAAAACACCAAGTGAACACTTTCTCTGCTGGTGAGCTGAGAAGAGTCAGTTCCTGATCAGTTCCAAAACTCATCCAGCTACAATATGATGGATATTGGGTTCTTGAAGCCTCAGATGCCTTCTAAACCTCTTACTACTTAAACTTCTCTCTTCTTTTTTATCTTAAATGATCACTATTATTGTAAAATCTAACTACACACATACACTATCCTTCTGCTGTCTGCACCATGACTAATGAGGAGCAATTCCTCATGAAGCTTCTGTTCTTCCTAATTTTAATCTAAGCAGGGCTAGCACAAAAGGAGTTTTTAAGCAGTGACCATAATGACTCTTGAATTAACCCCTATGGGCCAATCAGCTACAGCACAACTTTGCAGCCCATGTGAGCTGGGGTTCTCCTGCAAGCTGTCTCTTGGGGAACCCTGCTGACAAGCCACACAGCAGTCTGGGAATGTCACCAAGTGTCTTTTCCTTTGTTTCAAAGACCCAATTGGTAAAGTATTCTCCATAAAATAATAGTAAACACTGATGTGGGAGTAGTGGGAAAATCCGCTATAAAACTTCCATTAGTTAATGAAAGTGGCTGTCACAATCATGTGAAAAGTTCAAGGAGACAATCTTGTTAAACAGCCATTTTGCATAGAGAAATTTATATTGCTATAGACCTTTTCAAATAACTTTGAGGTTTTCCAGAACAATTTATGAATGCTGAGCTTTGAAAAATCAATCCACCACAAAATAAAGTTGGATAGCTAGCAATGGACATTTGGCCCCAGCTCAGACACTCTGTGTTCATTTATAACATACTTCTATACAGCTCAGTAGGGATTTTTCTCTGCTGAAGAGCTCCACAAGCTTCAATTTCATTTTGTATTGGAAGCTGTTTTGAAACATATCTGCAATCACATTAAATGCTCAAGCATCAACACAGAGTTCCTAAGACTGATGACAAATTACTCTTAAATGAATAGTACCAAAGCTGACGGCCTCACCATCACTGTGTTTTCATTTGTATCGCCCTCTGAACCTGTCAAATCTGTCCTTGTCTTGAGGCAACCAGTCTTCTGAAGTTAACATTCTTACTTAGGACTCTGAAATTCTTGGCCTACACAGACGCAAAAACTGCAGACTTCAAAGAATAAGGACAAAAAAAAGCAGAGTTTTAATCTATTTTTCCAGCCAATCATCTCCCATGCATCTAAATCTCACAGTTACTCTTCAATACATCCAGCCAAACCAGCCCAATTCAATTAACAAAATGTTAACCCAAACACCCAAACAGAGGTCCCTTTAAAGGTTTGACTCAGACAGTATTTACCATGTAGTGGGAATACGTGGCTCTGAAATACAGGGTAAGGGCAACCAATTGCTCTCATGGCTGTCTTATAATAAGCACACCTTAAAACCAGGCCATATGTGGTACCTCTTTATAGGTACAGCTTCATTACACTGTTACATATCTGTGTCAGTGGGTAGCCATAATGTCTGTCTGGTCTCTGGTCCCCTCCTCTTCACACATTCCAAGCTCTGTGGTACCTGGTTTTCTGGGGGGGGTCCCTGCTGCACTGTTAGGATTGCTTTCTCCTACATTGGTCCTGTCCACATTTCCAACACCTCATCATTACAGAGATATAATCAGGTAACTGTGATCTTTTGATTCAGTTTCCTAAACCGTGCACTCTCTAACCTGCATTGGCTGGTTATTGCTTTATGCCTGCTGCTTGGACGGCACTGTGAATGCTTTGGTCTTGCCTCACCAGACTCTGACCTTTTGATAATTATTTGCAAATAACATTGCTGTAATATGCAAAAGTTTGTGATAAACGTTTTAATACTGTCACGATACCTAGAAGATTCCCAACCTGTATCACTAAAAATGCAGTAAGTGAAAATGAAATAAGACATGCAGTTCTTTAGATGCTGTGGAACTGCAAAATATATAATCCTATAAGAACATTGCTATTGTTTCAGATTGTAATGCCCATGTTTTAATATTTTCCTGAATTTCTTGAAGCTTCCCTTAGTTTTGCTGTAATTCTATTACTGAATAGTTCATTATAGATAGGTAGGTATAAGGTTTTTTCCAAAATTTCTTCCATCCATTGGCTCAGTTGTGATAGTTTTAAATGAGCTTAAAGCCAGTGTGTTATTTTCAATTACAAATGGCAAATGTGAAAGTTTTAGTACACACTTGAAGCCATCTGACTGAGAACACAGAGCACCAAACATCTTTGGATAAAGTTTGGTTTTCAATTACAAAGTGTGATCTAACTGCCAAGATACCACATGACAAAGTACATAAAGTGAGTGTTTTTTCCAGACTGAAAAAGATAACTTTTGCATTGAGTGATTCTTCATGGTGATGGATATTTGCTGTTATTCTCCCGAAGCAAGAGAACAATTGTTGGACATTTCTAAAGCTACTTGATTAGTTCCTTGAAAATGAAAGAACCTTTCTACTAAAGTAGTACATGCTTGCACATACAGATTTGTAGTATTTTCATTATCAATGTATCTCCACAGTTAAAGAACTTATGGCCTCTACTGTTTTTTAGTATTTCTTAAGACAAATGCAATGCCTTTGACTTACACATATTTATTTTAAAATATTCCCAATAAAACACTACAGAAACTGTTCTCAATCACAAATATAATGCTGTAAAGCTTCATGTAATGGTGTGCAGCCTTCTGAAATAGAACTTACTGAAGCCAACTTTTTTTCATTTTTACTCTTTTTAAGTTTTAGAAAATTTTCTTTTGTAACAAGGTTTATCATCACAGATCACCACACAGTCCAGGTAACAATCCAAACAAATTCTCATGCTGTGTGTATAACACTTGAAGCTAATGAAAAGTAGGTGTTGGAAAGAACAAGGGTCTACTTTGTAATGTTCTAGAATAAATATCCATTTTCCAATATAGGTGCTTCATGATGTCATTGCCCATCAAAGACAAATGCAAATACATTAGATAAGCCTATGAAATCTATGCTATTTAATTTCCCACTCACTATCCACACATTTCTCAATAAAGTACACAGGTATCTATCTTTCCATTGCAATCATATATTTTTTAATCCATTGTCTGCATGGATTTAACCTAATTTATATTCCAGCTGATAACTCAAAAATTTGCATTCAAAGGAATATTTAAGTTGATTTGTGCAATATGCAAGTCTTTAAATTTGAAAAACCGTTCAGTTTTCCGTGGTGGCTTCAAATATGTAGGCTTCTCTCCATGGATTTCACATATGTCTGAGAGTAACAATAAAACACTTAATTCCTCTCTTTATTCCTTTCTTGTTTCTTTTGCCATTGCATGTTTTTGTATGCAGTATCTTTTAGGACCAGACTAATACTTTCACCCTGTTTGCTGGATACACTGCCGCATCCTTTACAGTCTTATCCATGATTCTGTTCACCTGTGAAATCTTTTTGACCCCTTTAGATATTGATTAGAGAAGGCTACCTCTTGAATAATTTTGCAGCCCTCTCCTCCCACATATTAACTTGTTAGGATTTTAACTCACATTGTTCTTGTAAAATTTCTTCAGCTCTTCATATAATATCTATGAAATTCTCCAATTTCATGGTTACTGGATTTACTGAGCTTAGTTGTCTCTTCAGTCTGCTTCAGTGCTTCATGTATGGCTAGTGTGAAACCCTGTTCATAAATATTCATCTATGTTCTCAGTAACTAAATCCTGGCTCTGGAACCCAGTAATTTATTTTCTTGTAAGCATCCATTGGTGATTTTAATTTGCCCTTTATTCTACAGGGTGAAAAAATGTACCAAGAATTTACGAGCACCTTAAATGAGCTGTCAAACCTGCCAAGTTCCCTTCCTTAATACACTTTTACCTTCTGGGTTACTTTGCATTTTTGAGTAAGTAAAGCCCAGCTAGAATTTGTTGGGGCTGGTTGATCAATTAAAAATTGTTCTTCACTGTTTAGCCCTGGATAATCCTCCAGTGCTACTACCCAACTTGTATGATTTTCCTATTTAAGGATCCTATGTCCTTTTTTGGTTCTTCTAACATGATCAGTGCCCAGTTCTGCTGCAATAGTGACTTGTTAATTTGTCCTTGATTTCAAAATTAATTTGGTGATCACTAGTTTTGCCATTTCTTTTTTTTTTGTTTTAATGTTACTAATTTTCATACTCTTGTTAATGAAGAGAGTGTATGATATTCTTGTGGATTCACACTAAGTTCTATGAAATTTAGGTCATACTAGATATCTTCATTCAACTTGTTATTCCTCACTTTTACAGCTGTTGCAATATCTATTTTTTATGCTTATGCTTTTAAGTTGGTATTTTAAAAAATGTTTTCAGACTGTCATATTTCCTGGTAACACAGCATGTGATCACATTTCTCCTCTGATTCTGCTTTTTATCTTCCAGCACAACTTGAAAGTAGCCTGGGCATCACTTAATTTTAGTTTAGCTCTTGCTTCCTCTTACAAGGATTGGTTATTCATTTTTATTATGTTACGTTCCTTTTTCTTGAAACCTCAGCATTACTGCTGCTCAGAGTCCTTTTCTGCTACGTTGTCTGCTTTCATTTTTTGCTACCTTCTGTTTCAATTCCCATAGTTCACCTTCTGGTCTTTGATTCTAATTATTTTTTAAGCTTCTTTTGTTTAATATTTGCCCTCTTCATTCTACATTGTTGGACCTCTTTTATCCTTCTCTTTTTTTGCCTTGTTGTCTGTGGTTTTATTTTCAGCATTTTCTACCTCTGTTTCCTTCTCAGGTACACTGTGGTACCCAAATGTTTCATCTTTTGGACACATTGTAACTGAACTTCTCATTTCATATTGACACTTAGATGTCAAGAACTCGTTGTGCATTTTCTAATGACCCATGGAAAACATCCTCCATTCAGGTATTGGGACCCCATTGTGAGATCCATGATTCTAGTTGAGAATTCATTTTCCTTATTCCTATAGATGACAAGATGAGAAGACAAAACTTGTAATAATATCAATCCATGGCTCAGTATTTGCTATTATGGATCTGTTACAGAATCTGATACTGATTCCTGATTTCATAGGATGTTTGGCTACTTAAAACTATTAGTACCTAATGGTGAAGGTGAAAAGACAAATGCTTCAGTAGGATACTTGGGCTGTGGGACTGAACTGCAACTAGATCATGCAAGCAAGATAGATGGATGTTTCCATCCTCATGTCATATTTTCAGTAGTGCTTGGTTTCCTAGGTTGTCTACACCCTCCAAGAAGTCCTGCAGGCAGAGTTAAGTCAGGCCCCAAGAGGAGTTGATCAGATCAGTCATGCATAATCAGACACCAAAACACAGTTATGTTTTTGGTGCTAAGACAGCAATACAGTAGTATTAAACACTATCATGCCACTACCACAGCATTAAGACAGGAGCTCAGGGTAGGATCTGAGCCATAAGTTCTGCACACCTGATTCTGAAGTGCAGCATAAACACAAAAAATTGCTTTTCTTGCTGTTGTATAGATAAATCTTAAAGATACTCTACCTGTGCTATCCTTACGGGCATCTATACATCTGTTTTAATCAACATCCCTGTGTCTGTCTGCTTGGGTCTCTGGCCCTCTATTCTTCCTGTAGTTTCAAGGTCCTTACTGCTCAGTTTAGTGGTTCTTTCTGTTGCATACACCTTTATCCTAGAGCCACTGGTAGTTTTTTCTGTCTGACCATGCTGTTGCAAAGCACATATGTATGTGCATATGCAATGCTTCCTTGACTTGTCATTGATATCTAATTCTGGTAATGTTATTATTACAGATTTGGATTTGGTTCTTTTCAGGTTGTAACACCCAGAAGAGTAAGCACAGAATATTTACACTGAAAATGAACAGTGTGGAACTGTGACAGATGGGCATTAATCTGTCATCAATTACATCGGACACAGAACAGAACAAAGTCGGGAAGCTGTAAGAAAATATGAACCCTATCTTTTTTAAAGGAAAAATCAACTGGACACAGACTGAAAGCTCTAATCAGAATAAGTAGACCATAAATCCTGATTTTTTTTAAGGGAGGATCCTGATGCAGATGTGGAAGTAAGCTCTAAAGAAAATACTTTATCCTCACTCAGAGGCCTGTGACACAGGAGAAAAAATCCATGATCAAAAATTTCCCATGTAACTGTGAGACTGTTGGTAGTATTTTCAGAGACCTTTTATGTAACTGCATTTGAGGGGTGAGATAATAAAGGCAGAAAAATTTCATACTAAAGATTTGACTGGACTTACCAAAAGAATGTGAGGGAACAGTTAACCAATAGCATCTATACCAGTGATCACGGTAGTGCTGGGGTGTCTTTGTGGCAAAAAGATCCAACATAAATTAAGAAACTGGACTGTAAGAGACTCTCTGTTCTTGCAAATTTTCCCTCACAGAGTTAATGTTTGCACTGGGTGAGTTAGGTGCAACTATAGTTTATTTTACTTTCCTTTTCCTGTCTTATTAATAGTAAATATTATATTTTTGCAGTGTTTGAGGCTCGTGAATGTCATAATAGAATTGTCTCTAGAATAAAATCTTCCTTTCTACCTATGTGGTTTGAATGTTGTTGTGTTTCTATCACTTGCCTGGCACTTATTGCTCAGAGAAACACAGAGTGAGATCTACCCAGCCTAGGATACTTTGCTGTGAGGTCTGGGAGCTGACGGGTGAATGTACTGTGTCTTGAGCTCAGAGGAGAGCTGAGCTTACAAGGTTATAAAGGGACAAAACTGTATGCTGTCACATGTGTAAAACATATGATTCATACCTGCAATTACCTGGATAAATGCTTGCAGTGATTTATCCCATGTATTTGTTTCTTCTCACATAAATTCAGCACTATCCCTACATTTAACTGATAATTGTTTATAGGCTCACTGTAAAACTCTACCATTTTTGTAGACAGAAGGAACTCAAGAGTAATTATCAGTTCACATAAAAACATAAACAGATGCCCCATAGCAACACATATTTTATTGCTGAGAATGTAGATTTTATAAAAATATCCAGAGACAGTGCTGTGAGTAAGCAAGACTTGTGTGACTAGCATTCCAGATGCCCTCACGATACTGTCACGGCATCTGATTTTCAACAATATTAAAATTTCTACTGAATTTACAGGGAGATTTGGAAACTTGAAGACTCTGGACTTTCAGAAACTCAGTCTGCTTCTTTTGTGGATCGAAAAGTAGCACCATTTTTCCCAGAGTAAGAGCTCTTCTGGGTGAGGTTGTTCTTGCTGAGCCACTGCCAGGTCCCACTTTGGGTGCAGCATTTGGCGCGGCGCTGAGCTCCGGCTGGTCACACAGCAGAGAAGCAGAGCTTGTTCCCTCAGGCATGGAACAACACTAATGTAATTATGCAGCTTTTAGGACTAGAGCTAATATTTCCAATAGAAATCAGAGCTGCGTTATACTCGATTGGCCAGTACTAACCCAACGATCTCTCTGTGAGAGAGGATAAAGTCTCTTCTGATGGATACACGGATATCTTTCTTGTTTGTGCCAACACCTGATGCTAAGCAATTATGTTACTGATATTGAGGCTATCAGCAGATCTCACTGCAAGTGTTAAACATGGAACAGATATCTCTTTTTTAATAAAAAATAGGATTAGATTGAAACTACCTCCATTATATGATTCTGTAAGGTATGACTGGAGGCATATTGCTAGACCAGATTCAGTAAGAACTAACTGCAGTATTACCTGTGCAAGGCTACCCAATTATGTGCTTAAATCATCATCAGAGACAGAGGGAAGGAACAAATCCCTGATTTATAGAGTACCTTTCTGAAAATACTAGCTCTGTTTTTTTTGTCATAAGTGTATCCTCAAACAACTCATTCCACTGAAAAGAAAAAATAAAGGAACATCTCTCATGAGTAAGACAGCAAGACAGAGTCATATAGCACAGGTTAGCACAGCTAATTTCAGAGTCATCAAACTGAACAAAGCCTCTTTAACTAAGCTTGAACAATCAAACTCATTTTGTTGTTGGCTTTGTACCATCCTATCCTGATTATTGATCTGTTTCTGGGGGATCTTTTGCAAATACTGCCTGAGATATTTTGTGCAATGCATCCACTACACCAAGAAGTATTTGCCGGGTCAAGCAACACATATATTTTCCTGTCAAACAAAGAGATGCGTCCATCTGTTCAACCCTTAAAGGCGCACTCTGTCTGATCTTTACCTGAGTAATACTTGAGGCCTTGGAAACTTTTTGGAGATAAGGAGTTAAATAAGAAGTGGACTGTTTTTTCACCAGGACCTCACAGTCTGAACAGGCCTTCTGCTTCAGGTCACTTCTATTCTGCTCATGCCTGCATGGATAGAGTGCATCTCCATCTGTCCTTGCCAAGCTGGAAGTAGCACACTACTTCGCCCTACTTTCTAAGCAATGATTTTTGGATACTCTTTAGCTACAGTAAATCTTTATAGTGATAGACAGGATCCTGGTGCATATGCTTTTTTTACAAATTCCATGTACAGTTGATGCCTATATCTCCAGTAATTTTATCCAACTGATAAGTGGCAGTGAAAATGCAGTAATGCAAAAGCCACTTAAATTTATGTAACATCTTTCAATCACAGAACGCTGTAGAATTGTAACATTATAAAGCAGTGTGAAGTTTTCATTTACTCTGTCCCTGCCCAATGACCACATTGATTATACTTGCCATACTTGGCAGGTATCTTATCCTTTAAACACTCCGGTGAAAAACATTATCCTCAAGAAATCTGTTTTATTTCCCTGTTTGTGTATCTCTAGAAGATTGTTTATGCACATGCAGCTTCAGTCTCCTTTTCTCTTTCACCCGGAGGTTGTTATCATGTTGCTGTCTCACCAGACTTCTCTGCTGTAGGCTGTACATTCCCTCTTCTGTCAATCTTCCCTGATAGCTCATTTTTTTGTTCCTCTGATTTCTTTTGTTTCTCTCCTCACAAAGTCCACAGCTGGTTTTTGGAGTGTAGTAGCCAAAACCAGTAGAAATGTTTCTCCTAAGTCCCTGTCGTTGTTGAAGAGAAGTGACAGATTACTTAGGATATCCTATAGGCTACTTTCCTACTTAGAAATTCATATCCTAGCAAAATGCATACAGTTGGACAGATGACTCTACAGAACATAATATGGAGCATTCATTAATTCAAGCTGCAGCTATGTGATGCATAACAACATTGTGGTTTTTGTTTTAAAGTTATGTTGTTAAAGACCTTGTCCAGTTGTTACACAGTGAATCAATACCAGCAGCATCCCAAGAGTTTTGCTTCTTACTACCCAAAGGTAGATTTAAATCACACTGCAAATGATAAGCCTGGTCATTATTAATTCTGAGCAACCTTTAGTCGTACAACTTGTTCTCCCACAGTCAATGAGATTGTTCACACAGAGAGGATGACTACCATAGAGGTGGTCTATTATCATTATTATTATTATTATTATTATTATTATTATTATTATTATTATTATTATTATTATTATTATTATTATTGCTGTTGTTATTATTAACTATTTAGTTTATTTAACATGCAGTGTCTGACTGAAGCTTTCAAAGACCTTGAATGCAGCTTTACTTCCATTGGGTTTTTATGCAGTTTGAGTCTCTAAGCCAACACAGAGGCCCTTGCCTTAGCTGGAGGCTTGGTGGTTATTGATAAGATGTTAGGAGAGAGCAGACATTAATTATCTGTGTTCATAATTCGAATTCATTTTCTAAACACTGCAGCATCTTGTCATTAAAAATATAGATGCTGAATGATTGGAGTCTAGACCCCCACAGAACTCATCAGCAGATTCTACGGTAGCTATTCCCTTTGGAATCAATTAAAAACATGCACAAATCCATTTCTTCTTATCCACATTTAAAAGGAATGCACAAACAGCGAATTAGGAAAAAAGACTTTAACATCAATTGCATCAAATTAGGTAAAGATTCTCCAATAAATTGCTAAGCTTGACATGATATGAACATACTTAACTGAAACCTTGACTTGATATATTCAAAATATTCTCTGTGTGTCATGAAAATAATTTTAATGGATTGCCATTAAGACTTCCACTGTTTTAGGAATGAAAAATGGAATTAATATTGAAATTACTCCTTCAGACCCGCTCTTTATGCCATATTTAGAGGTGACTACAAGCAAAATATCTGATTCTGCAAGGGCTTGAGCATTTCAGCATCTTAATTTCTGTGACTAATGGAACTCAAAGGTTATTTGTTTGCCTGGATGTTTATGGTCTTATATCTGTTCAGACTGAGGTCATCAGGACTATTCTGGGCCTCTTCTGCTTTATCTAAGTTGTAATTGTATCTGAGTGTAAGCAGTTAGGGAAATAATAATACTTCACTACTTTTTGCTTGAGAGACTACAAATTATTTTTCTCTTGCAAGTAGCAGTATCTGCCATTAACTGAAAAATGTGCACAAAGGCCCTTCTTCTGAGACAACTGAGGAATGGAGTAATGCCCTGACAGCAATCAGCTTCTGCTCAGGCTTCTGTGCATCCTCAGCATAAACAGGGTGAGATGTTGCCCCTTTGGTTCTGTGTCCTACCCTACAGTCATTTAGGAACTGTTTTCAGGGCCAACTGAAGTAGCCTCCCTTACTGGCTTCAGTTTCAAGACAATGACTCCAGATTCAGGGTAGTGTACCCTTAAAGCATGTCTGATTTCTGTAGAACTGTCCTGGCTTTATGGACTTGAAATCCAGGCCCTCAGGGAAGTCTGCTCCAAAAGGAACAAAGTTTATCTTTGTTAGGTAATTAGGCTATGGAGCATAGAATTGAATAGATTATCCCCATAAATAAAGAATTGATTTTAACAAGAAATGGATATTGTGGCAAAAAAGATAAATGGAGAATTACATTGTAGCAAAATTGCATGCTGAAAGTAGTGTTGAAGCTCCAGGGAATTTGTCTCATTAGGACAATGCATCTAAATAGTTGCTAACCTTACATACATTTGTGGAACTACTGAAAAAAAAAAAAAGTAGCAAAATGTTTTTCAAGAAAAAAAAAATATCCTAGGCCTGATAATTCCATCCATTCTCTAAATCAAGACTTATGATTAATATCAGAGTTTAGTATACTTTAAAACTAGGAAAAAGCCCTTCAGTACAAGAGCTCCCAAAATATTTTCTCTTAAAAGAGGAAAAAAATCCCCAAACCCTGTCAATACTCTCCTATTCAAAGTTCTTTTGGAACAGACATGTTTTTCCCTTGCAGCTCCATTTCCTCTTCTCAAGTGACTGCTGAAGACATTCCTTTCTGCCTACACTCGGGATAAGGAAAATGACCTGGAAAGCAGAGACACAGAAGACTCTCTCATGGGAAAAAGTGCCAACGGAATCTCTAAAGCGTTTTGAG
This sequence comes from Phainopepla nitens, assembly GCA_013400175.1. Taxonomy (NCBI): domain Eukaryota; kingdom Metazoa; phylum Chordata; class Aves; order Passeriformes; family Bombycillidae; genus Phainopepla; species Phainopepla nitens. Next base: position 795,964 of record VXBQ01011160.1, on the reverse strand, counting down.
ACTCAAATATATGTGCCACAACATATTGGCCAGTTTTGTCAAGATCTGAACCATGGATCCCTGCTCTAGGCATCTGGGAATACTTTCAGTACTTCTGCTGACAGCTCAGGGCAAAATCATTGGTGATCAGATACATCCATTTCACAGCTTCCACACTTGTGTGTGCTTGGGTTTCTACTTGACTAGTAGGTCTCACTAAGCATGTGTGAGGCTGTATGAATTCAGAGAGCAGAGACTCATGGCAAGGTAATGAACTGGACAGTAAAAAGGAGACTGTCGCTTCTCAGAGCTGTGATAAAAGGCTTCCATACCTGGCAAAGTATAGAAACTGGTGTGACAAGACATTTCAGAGAGTCATTGATCACCAGAGCAGAGTGGGGAGCCAGGAGATCAAGGCCTTTGGTTAAATTTTATCACTGATCCTCATCTTCATATTTTTTAGTCCTTGAACTATGAAATTAAGAAAAGACACAAAATACTTTTAAACCTGGTTTGGGATTGAGTGGTAAAAACATATATGTATCAGAAGACAAGAAGATATATGAAGCGTTCTAATATTTATAAATATCATGCAACCCAGAAAACAGTGTTTGTGATTAAAATACAAATTAGTCTTTTCTTTATATCTTCCCACGCTTTAATGATCATTCAGATATTAAATATCTTACACTATTCTCACACAACCAAATATATAACCATTTTTTTTGTCAAAATAATTATCTTTTTCATATTACTTTCCAGCACTTAAATTTCTTATTATTTTATTTGCTATTGAATGTCAAGAATAGGAGGCACTTACATTCAGTTCTGTATACAGGGTCAATAAAAGATTGTGTATGCACAACAGGGGAAATCAGAATATTGAAACTGTCTTGACTGCAGTTGTTTCAATGCAGATATTAAAAATAAAAAATAGCATAGGCACAGTATACTTCCCATTGAGGTATTCCTCAGGGAGAAATTAGCCTGTGTCCATTTAGCCAAAGATGTCCATTTGAGACACCATCTGGGGTGCCCAGGACAGCTGTAAGAACTAGCAGACACAAACCACAATCTGCAGATACTTACACCCTCTTGGAGAGACAACAAGAAACTGGCCAGTACACCCCAGTGTGAACTCCTTTCACATGTGTGCCTTAAAACTGAGATATTTTTGACTCTGAAAATCTCATAGGAAAGATACTAAATACAGTTCACATGTAACACTTCACATGAGAAAGACACCTCCAATCCTTCAAAGGCTCTTGTCATATATTTCTTCTGTAAGACAGAAACATACATCAATTAACTACCCCTGAAATATGGATCCAAATCAAGGTCTCACAAAATGTGTTGTTAACAACACTGGTTGTGTATTTCCATTGCATCAATCGTTTTCGTGATAAATAACTCTCACAAAATGGAATGACTTGTTGACAGACAAAAGCACCATTTAACAATGGACTATTTAGACTTGCAAATGACAGAACTTAATTATTCCAAAATAACATTTCCCTGTTAAACTGTGGTCATTAAATCCATCATCCTTCAGTTTATATGCATGAAACATTTATCATGTCTTCTACAAACAGGAGTCAGTCATCTCAATATAGATTTTTGGACCATTCATTTCATCATGGTATTTCATCGAAAGCCCAGGATTTCATTTATTTTCAGTTACAGAGATAAAGTGTTTGTAAACGATGTGATAAGACCATAAAGAAAAGTGAAGTGAAATTCTGCTCCGTACAAAGATGATAAATACAATACCTACTTTGAACACTGGGATTATTGTGTGAGAAAAATAAGATATTGGAAGTTGGTAGCTAGGTTTAAGATAAGAAGTTTTTGGCCTGTGAATTTTTCATTAAAGTCAGGGGCAAATAAAGAATTATCTGAATCATTCAATTTTTTTTTTAATGGCCATTACAGACCTTAAACTGAAGAAAACCCAAACAAATGTAGAACAACTGGAACTAAAAGGAAGCTATTTCTGTGGTCCTTTCTCTTAACACTTCTTGTGTTGTGAAATTACTAAAGGACAGTTTTTCAGTTTCAAAAAAAAGACATTTCTATTGCATTAACATGTGCTCTTGTGAGATGTGTGATTTTCAATGCTCATTCTAGACAACCAAGCCAGAATCCCCTTTTCCAAACAATATCTAATCTCTGTGTTTCTGGTTGTTTCCAGCAGAAGCCTGAGCTTTCAGTTCAAAACCTTATTTGGGCAGTTTGCTGACACATACATTTGGGACATTCATAAGAGCATTTAATCTGTACCTCTTGGCATTTTGGCTTCACCTTTGCATGAGTTCATTTTGGCAGGATTTATTTCTTTCATTGCCCCCACCCCTTTCCTCTCTTTTTCTGTTTGGCAGAGTGGCAGCTTCACTCCACTGCACCAAGCCTCTTTGAATGATTGTTTTTACTTTTGCAATGCAATCTAAATCATAACTACCATAATGAGAATGTGCTTGCATAATTCCTGTGGGACTTACTTTACACAGACTGCACAGTGGAGAACATTTTTATTTTATTTGCCAAGGTAACAAAAGTAGGGTTTTCTACACTTTTTCTTACTGCAACTATATAGCAGATTAATTTTTCTCCTCCTTCTACCTGTGTTTTTTTTCTTTATATAAAAGACCTAAAGAAGAAAACTAAATAAATAATGGATGTACAGAATGTTCTTGGCTTCTGTGTATGCCTACAGGTGTCCTTTCATCATATTCATTTGGCTGGCAAAGTGGAAAAGTGTTTGCAACCTGAGGGCTAGCTTGCAAAACAAACTAAGTTCAAAATATGCTACAGAATGAGAAGAAAACATTAGGTTTGGTATATATATANTAGGGAGAGAGGGGGGGGGGAATCTTGAAATTAAACACATATGTCCAGCATACCAAATATTACATTAAGAGATGGTTAGAATTACAGAATGGCTGAGGTCGGAAAGGACTTCTGTAGGCCATCTTATACAACCCTTTTAACAGAGACAAGGACTGAAAAGTGAGGAAGTTCTAATTTTTAAGTCATCTATATAACCTTAAATTGTCTTTCCCCTGAGTATACATTTAAAGAGAACTTTGATTATGTGTGTTAAACTTGGTGTTTTTCCATTTTTCCCTCATATTATTTAATGCACTGGATTCAGATTGATCTCAAAAGACGAATTAGATGCTGATGTTTTTTAAGCTGACTCAGTTCACCTTGTGATGTGTCTAAGCCTTTGCTTTTAATACACACTACTCAAACCTGTATCACTAACAAAAATCATTACACTTCCTCTTGTGTGTTTATATCATGATCAGAGGGTGGGAGCTCATTTTGGCCTCTAGTCCTCATTTTCAGTGCTTACAGAAGCGTAGATTTCTGCCTTGCTTGCTCACTCTGGAGCTCTTGAAAGGACAATGTTGATTCAAGCACTTTGTCACTTCTGAATCCTTCTGAAGTTAATGACCCTTCTATATATTAACTGCTCATCCTTTTTCCTATTGGTTCTGATGCCTTAAGTTTTAGCTTTTATATTTTTCAGATGCTATGCTGCCTTGGTGTGTAACTCTGAACTTCATATGAAGTGTTAGTAAGTTCTCTTCACAGGGTAATTAGACAAAACAATCCTTTTCTAGCTTAAGAACCGTTACAGCCTGAGGCCCAAAAACCATAAACAATGGCGAAGGGAGCAATCCAGGAGGACGGGACTTCATGACCTGAAACTGTAATTGGACAGTTAACCCCAATATGTAAACGGACCAAAACTTATAAAAGTGTAAAAACTCCAGACCATCTTGGATCCATTCAGGGTGTAGCCCTGGCCAGGCTCTTGTACTGCTCACTTGTATTCTTTTAAGGCCTTTCAATAAATACCTACTTTATTCTTTTAAATCTGTGTATCTCTGTTCCAGATCAGCCTCTCTAGCCATCAGTTCCTTAAACTTGTTAGTAAAGTAACTTATGAGCAATACCCAATGCCTCCAGAGCGTTCAGCAAAGTTCAGGTCAAACCAGCTGGCTGCTGGTGGTCATAGAGACTGATCAGGGCAGCCCTCAATGTTTTTGGGCATGGCCTTTTTGAGACACAAGGCATTAGCTACCTAGTGAGTTCACTGTGAGATGAAATCTTGAGAGTAGGCTTAAGCATCCTGATTCCTGGTCCTTGTTGCAAGTGCTGCTGTCCTCATGGCTGTAACTAAAATCATCTACATAGTCCCTGAGAAGAACTGGACTCTAATACAGCAGATAGATGGGTCTATAAGGCTATCCTTCCTGGTATATGCAATGTGTACAAATGACAGTGAGAGCCCTGGACATATATACACATATATATATGTATGTGTGTGGATATTCACCACAGAGAATGCAAATATACACTGTGCCTAAGATGTCACAGTTGTATGAAAAGACAGAATGCTTACTGCAAATAGAGTACTTGGAGAATTTATATTTTAACAGAATATGAGTGCATGAGAATTTAGTTTTTGAGGAGATTACAGCCGGATCAGATTTCCACAGGAGTGACAGAAGATAAGTCTTGACATCAAAGTAATTTCCTTATGGAGTTTCAAACTTCAGCCCCAAAACTTAGACATGCTAGTCTCTCTCAATATGATGGTTGCAAGAGTTCTTAATATGACTAAAAGGATGTACTTTTACTAACTGTTTTCTTGGAATTATCTGAGCCATTTTAGTCAAGACTTTCCAAACCCAATGCAGTTAGAGACAGACACCCACCATGGAAAATTTAAGCTGTAACAGTTAAATTTTGGCAAACTGAATAAGTAATTGAAAGTAAGTTCTTATAAATGAGCATTAGGCAATCTTAGCTAAAGGCATTACTTCTCCTATTATGTATAAACATACATGAATAACTAATACATTTACTCCTGCTATGCATGTACATATACATTATATATGCATATGTATAACAGGGAATTAGTGTAATAGTTTTTAATGCAGCTGGCAGTCAGAGAGAGATGGCTTTATGTGGAGCAGTGGCTTGTACTCTTTAGGCAGAATCCTGAGGTTATACACTAACTTCCAAAGCCTCCAAATTTTTAACATAAATTTAAAGTTCATGAGATGTGTCAGCCCAGTGCTTGTTAAAAAGGAAGTTCTTTGTTTGGGTACAGCGTGGGGCAGCACGGAGAGCAGCAGCCCAAGCTTCCTATGTAGCTCTATCAGATGTCTCATCCCTGACCTGGAATGCAGAGGGAGAGGTGAAAGGTTAGTCCATTCTTCATGCTCATTCAATACTTCACTTCTTTGTTGAGTGCCAAAAGAGTATCAATTACTGCCACTTGTGTGTTGCTTTTTGTAATGTGGACTTATGTCCATTAAGAATTGGACTGAGTCCACAAAACCATCTCATTGAACCCGTTGGAAAGTCATCTTGATGGTGATGGCTCTTCCATCATTTCCACAATTGTTGAATTTGAAACAGGTACCTGGATGTAATGTACTTCATTACTTGAGTCATACAGCTTCCCAACTTTTCATTTGTGTTTGGAGAGGAGATGTCAGGGCAGGAACTCTCTTTACTAATACTGATAAAATAGAACAGTAATTGCAGTCTTTCAGTACTGCCAGGATGCCTGGTAAATCTATGCTTTTTTAGTCAGGACCTTTTTGCAAGAAAGGTCACAAAACATTATTCAGATAAAATTACTCTAGTCAGGCAGTGTATGCACATTCTTGACACTCCCTGCAACAACCTAATTTATGGGATACTGCAGTGAGAAACAGGCTGTGATGGTGCTAGTGTAACTGTATCTTAGCAGCAAATAAACACAGTGTGAGAAACTCTTCCTTTTAAAAACAATGTAAAGGAAAGTCATTCAATCCCTCGGGCAATTTCGTTTCAAAGCATTTGAATTCTACAATACCAGAGAGATTCTCAGTGCATCACAAGGGGGATATGGACAAACACCATCTATAAGTTAATTCATTTTGCATATGCATTTCACAGACATAATTTCAAATACCTTGCCCTTACTTTCGCTACTTTTTGGTCTATGTGCATGTAATTTATCCTAAAAAGGCAGAACTGCATTTATAAGTGATGAATTTATCTAAGCAAGAACACTGTACTAATTTAAGTCCAACCATTTTCTAACTGGCCGTTGTTACACTTTTGCATAAAGCTGTCATGGGTATCCTAGAGCCTGGGATTTTCATTTTTCCAAGCAGAGACTTTCTGCAGCCATTCCTCTTTCTCTCTTTGTTCTTCCCCACGATCTCTGTTTCAGACCTGCCCTTCTCAGCTCTCTCACATGCATATATAACAGCACTAGGATTTTACAAGCTCTCCCTTCCAAATGTTTGCCTGAGGAGCAAGAGGATCAGGAATAGCAATAGGTAATCCAGAAAGGAATGGCTGGTGCTAACAAAGAAAATTCTCTGGCAATGCAAAGACTCCACCCTAGTGTGCTGCTGAAGTTGGGGAGCTGTGCTGGGGGAATATTGCTGTGTTTCTGTATGCTTTTGTAGGCAATGGCTGTAGGATAGTGTCAGAGCCAGGACACTGCTAGGAAGCCGTGTGTTTCAATTCTGATGATTCTGGCAGCAAACATTGAGCCCCTTTCTAAGCATGAGTACAGCTTGTTAAAGCACAGCACACGATGAGAAGTTGAAACTTTGGCCCACTAATAAGCAAGGGCCTCAAATTGTGGGGCTCAAATCTGGATTCAAACTCCTCTGGATTCTCAAGTTATTCAGGTCTATGGTTTTGGCTCTGGCTCATCTGTCCTAAAAACAAAGTGAAGTTGACAAATGTCTCTCTTAGGCAGCTGCCCCAAAGGACTGAATATCATTACAAAAAGGACATTAAAATACAAAAGGCCTTAGTAATTTCTATAGGGTCTAGTTTCCAGTAATGTTGTAAGAAGCCTGCCAGCATTTTGGTGAAAAGGGACTGGAGCACAAATCTTGTAACCAAACTGAATGAGGAACAAAACAGCCTTGCTATACACTTCTAGTGAAGTCAGTGGCAGAACTCCCACTGGCCGTGGCAGTGCATGATCCAGCCTTTTCAGTATGGAATACAAGCACTTTCCATTTATTACCTGGTCAATAAATTACCAAGGACTTTTCATTCAGAAAAACAACCCCATTTACTGCCCTATTTATGAACCACATTTGGGAGTTTAATATGATCTGAAATATAAATTGATATAAACCTGGTATTTTTTCTGAACATGAATACCTATGAATAGCAGTAAAAAGTATAATGAATTAAAAGTGTAGTATAACCCAGGATCTGGTCATCTTCATAAAAGACTAACCAAGGTGTATTCCAAAGTGAAAATTATAGAATGCTTTCTATTTAGCACTCAGTCTTCATGAGGACACGGTGAAGCAAGTTTTACTCCTTTCTCAAAAGCTAGTAGCTACCTTACTGTACTGCTTGCTAACTGCTGGATCCACTGAGTTATTTAGGAACCAAAATCTTTGTAACTTCAGTGAATCTGCATGTGGTAGCAACATCTATTCAGAAGGTGAGAGAGATGTATTTGTTGTGCTCTGAACTGATGTATCTGTGACGTGATGGAGCAGAGTTATTGTTGATTGTGTTGATGGTCAGCAGGCACCTGCTGCAGGTAAGGACCAGCTCACTACTATCGTGGCAGTGCACCATGGGCTATAGACAATGCTGGAGAGAACTTATTTTTTCCCAGGCTTCTCACAGATCATGATGATTAAAAAAAAATCAACATGATTTAAATAAAAATTTTGACATTAATGCATTAATTAAAAGAACATCCTGTCCTGGATTCTAAGTTATGTTCTTTTAAAAAATGCAATTTGCTCTATACTGATGATTAGTTTTTATTTATTTTGCTCTTTTTTAGTTCAATGATCTTGTAAAAGCTTTTCATTCTCTCCAGCCTTCTTCCACTGCCAACATAGCTCAGTCTAACCCAGACTTCTTAGCAAACATTACTACACATGCCAGTATTCTGTCTAATTTTAACTAAACATTCAATAATGCTAAGCTATTTTAGTACCTCGGGCCCACATTCTCCAAGGTATTTAAGCACAGAACTCCTGTGAGGATCTTGGCCTTGTTGCTTTCTAAAAATGCTAGAATTCTCATACGTGCTAACAGGGTAAATGAACAACTAATTCTGCTGCTGTATTTACATAAACTTTTATAAATTACATTCTTTCAGTGTAGAACATGATTATTAATCATCCCATTCAGTTCTCTGTAATATGCAACTAAATAAGGAACACAGTGGACCCTTTGTAATTACTTACCCTAACTTCACTTTTAAAGGCAAACACATTGTGACCTTATACTGATTTGGGGTTTATTAAACAGACTCTTATATCGCATGAAAGAAAAGAGAAGAAAATGTTTACATAAGATTTTTTGACATTTATTAACCCCTCAAAATCTCTCTCATACAGTAGTCAGTAAAATGTGCTGGTTGTACACATGGGCACAGTAATTAGCACGTATGTCAGAGTAACAAATGAACTCTTTCTGTCAAAACTGAAAAGGCCAGGAGAAGGGTAAATCAAGATTATTCTCTAGTTATGTGGAATCCAAATAATTAAAAAATAATCTACTGTCCTTAAATTCCACAAATTATTAAAAGCACCGAAATATTCAGGTTTGTCTTCGTGATTGTTTGTTCACTAAATTATTACCTCCCAAAGCTGTCAAACTGCTGACCCATCTCTCCCCTTCCACTGCCTGCTCCCCAAATCTGTTGCATTGCCTAATTTTCTCTTGCTTAATTAACATTGGCACTAAATTTAGAATTGTCAGAGCCTGAAAGGACAATTTACGATCTATGCATTCCTGTATTAGCACTAATGGAAATAGAGCTTGGGGAAGTATTAATCTAAATTTGAACATTAGTTTAGGGTCATATTTTTCTCTGTCCTGCCTGGTATACTTGCAAGCAGATAACATGGCCACGCAGATAATAGACTTCAGATAAGACACTTTCATCCACAGGAACTCTAAACCATTGGTTTGCATACAGAAATATTATGCTTTGACTCTGCCAGTCAGGGGTATTTACAACAGTGACAGCGAGGGGAATGCAGGAAGTTGTACTGACCTAGGAGAAAAAGCCAGGGCTCTTGGTGTTACACTTTCTGGAGGGCTACAATACAGCTTCATAAAGAGTGCTAATGATTAAAGCAGAGAAACTTGCACCTCCTCTGCTCTGAGGCCCATTGAGATGGGAAGCAGGAGAGTGCAATCCCGGTTTGGCACTGCCAGCACCCAGCTGCAGGAGGGGAGAGACATTACTCCTGCATTCCTCCCACACTGCCTGCCTGAATGCTGCTCTCCTGTAGTCTGGCCCCTAAAACCCATTTTTTAAACAATCTGCCCCATGTCTTGAAGTATCTTGACAGAATCAAGCTTTCTGAGGTTCAGCATCGAATAAATCCTGCCCCTAGGCAAGGAAGTGAATGGCCATTTCATATTTTCTGCAGCTGCCCAGCCAATGTATGCAGAGCAGCATGAGCGGGGAAAGACAAGTACAAGAAGCAAATGATGATACAGGGAGAAGAGGGTTTATGCTTTTAATATAGTGGACCAAATGAGGAGCTGAAAGATGTCTGTAAGCCTAAGGAAGGGTCATGCAAACAGCGGGGGAGATTTGGGAGGATGAGAGCCCTGGACAATAGGAGTCATACAAGTGTCCTGAAAAAAAGAAAGGGGGTGGATGGTGGGGAAAATATGATGCAGAGATTAAATCCTGGAATCAGATTTAGAAATAGTGGTGTTAGTGAGGGACCAATAGGAGAAGCCGTGAGCAAAATTTGAAAGTGAGGTGGACAGAGAAGGGCTGGGCACAGTGCAGAGAGGAGCTGCTGTGGGAAGTAAAAATCTGTTCCGGGAAGGGAAATCCAGGAATCACCACTAAGGATTGTGTCTTGGAGGGCTTCCTGTGGGGCACCAAATATGTAAATATGTGGTTTCTTTTAATGGTGTTGGTGCCCTTTTTTTTTTTTTGCGTGTGTGTGTGTGTGTGTGTGTGTGTGTGTGTGTGTGTGTGTGTGTTTTTGTTTGGTTTTTTGTTCTGTTTTGTTATTTCGTCTGACACAAGAGTAGTTTCATGAGACATAACTGAGAATTTCAACATCTTTCTGTGAAAGGCATTCAAATGATTGAAAGGTAAATCTTTCAGAAAATATAGAAAGTCTTTGGGTGTCCTGCTAGAGGTTGAAGTATCCTTCCAGGGAGCATATTTTGTCTTAGAAAAAAAAGGTATGCTTTCAGTCTCGTCCAAAAAATAAGTGAGCATCTTGCCTGATAACCTGTTTAGTTGCCAGTGAGCAACAGTTCTCATGGACTACGTACAACTATGTGTGTCTGGAAAGTCCACTCAAAAGAAAATTAAAAATATCTCAGATATCTTCAAATTTAATTTGTTCTTCCAAAGAGCAATGCTTTGAGATGTATGTGGAGATCATTAGCATAGACTCCCACATAGAGTTTACTTGGACTACAACAGCCAAGTAGATAAAAATAGTCTTCTTTGATACAAATTCTGAGAAGTAATAAAAGTCCATTTCCCATTACAGTAAGAAAACCCACAAATATTCTCCTATCATTGGGCTACTCCTTTTTTATGCATTTTTGTTCATTACTTATAATGCATGGAAAACATATTCATGCTAAAAAAACATATTATCTTCTGCTTCAATGACCCATGGTCAAATGTATTTAATATATAATATCCTCTTTTTTTTTGCCCTGATAGGTAACCTTAGGAAACATTCCAAAATATTTCAGATAATTTTGCCTCAGGAAAAAGCAATGTTCATTGAGTACTGTTGGCTAAACCTTTTGAAATTTCTCATTTGGGTATGCTACTGTTTCTCATCTCACTGTCCCTGAGACAATACACCTTCATACTCCTTTGGTTTCCTGGGTCTGATGAAAGGTTTTTGATATTTCTTAGGAATTTTGATTCTGCATCTCAATCATGTAGTAGCTAAATAGCCAGAAGTTTGAAAGATTCCAACTATTAGTCACCATGTCTAATTTTTTTTAAAAAGAGCTTTATGCCACATATGAGTGACTCCTTATCTGCAGTTTGCAGGGGAAAAAAAAAAGTACAGGGAAGTAAACATAGTGATCTGTTAAGTTAAGGATAAAGAATGCACTATTTTATGGCTATTTATAAAAATAATGAGGAAAGCATCAAAGAAACTTTGTTTTTGAATTCTAATGAAGAAGACATTATTTCCTTCAGTTTTCCCCTATCACAATGTACACAGAAAGAGGGAAAAAGAATGCAAACCCATAAGAACCACTTATGAATTTGCAAGAACTTCTCCACAAATTTACCCAAGAGTTGCTACAAATATTTGGATTTATGTATGGATATTAAGCAAACACTGGACAGTAGGAATACATGCCATGCACAGAGAGGGAAACTCATCTGATAATGTGAGCAGTGAAGGCAAATAGTGAACAGCATATGATGTAAAAGCTTAACAAATACACCAGGTCAAATTTTTGTCTGCTTTTCTCTGCTCACTATTCTTTGAAGATTGGTAATTATCAATTTTATTTTCTGTTATTATTCCACGGGAAATGGATTTCTGCTTGGAGAGAGGTCTTCACATGTCCCTGTCAGTTTATTTTATAATTTCCTTTGTAGTAGTTTCTACACCTGTCTAAATTTATGGGGTTAGCAGGTGCTTGTAGACTAAAACTGGATGGTGGCAGTCCATAAAAACAGTATTTGGAAGCGTGGTGATCCATGTCCAAATGCATATTGTCCTAACCCAACATTTTCACACTGCCTGCAGATACTGATAGGAAAGATTAATGTTGGTGTCTTTACAAACAACTCAGTTGGTGAGGGTCTTCGGAGAAAAGGGTGTTAATGTCTTTGAAATGGGTCTTAATGCTAACCTGCCAACCTCCAGCCACACAAATTTGTTACAGAACTCAAGACAGTTTGACTACAGTTTGAACTCCTGATCTTCAAGGTAATAGACAAATGGGTTCACACAAAGCCTTTCGCAGAGCCTAGACAATCGGAACTTCTGGTGGATCCACAGAACCCAGACAGCCTGAATTTCTGAACTTTGGGACAAAATGGTATGTTCAAGGGAGGAATACGTGGTAGGCAGTTCAGGAAGGCTGTACCTTCCTAGTACCTCAGCCAATGGGGAAAGAAAGAGGGAAACATGCAACCCAGAGTTTAGGATTAAAAGAGGCTGCGTCCTCTGAAACCTCAAGAGAGAAACCTCATGGGAGTATGCCTCAGTAGACTCTCCCATTATTCAAATAAAATTGAGGACTCTTTTGTCTCCTTCATGGACATTGGCTTTTCATAGTGTGAGTCTCCACACCATGCTGACTGTAGGTGCAATGGCTCCAATAGCAGACATGCAGGAGTAGAATAATGCTGGCTGAAAAGGATGGATGATTCGGATAAGGAGCCAAACCAGATTATGTGCCTCTGTTCATTAAATGACTGAGTTCCTTACACATTCATCCCATGTGCTAAATGGAAGGCAAAACACCCCATTCTTCTACATCTTCTTGCTATAGGTTAGGAATCAGTGGCTTCTTCCCAACCTAAATTTGGCCTTGGCAAAGGATGCAATGAGCACCTCCATTCATTATTGGTGAATTTCCTGTATCTGAGATGCTGCATGAAAATGCTTTAGAGTCTATATTCAGCTTATTGCTGTCACAGGCTCCAAAGAGCACATTGCTGCAGCCTCAGCATTGCTCAGCGTTACCCTCCCTTGGCCTTGATCCTGAAGCTGCTGCCAACTCCAGTTGCTGCCATCTCAGAGACTATCTGCCTGTCCATAGCCCATGGTATCCATGGGGATCCCAGGCTTTGCAGATGTTATCCAAGGTGTGTCTGGCAAGTGATCACAAAGGGTTTTCTTCATGTGTGTTGTGCTGACTGGTTTGGAGAGCCACAGCAGGTCACAAGTGCTCTTGAGGTGTTGCTTTTTCCCTTTGAGTGGAGAGCCTGCAAGCTAATCCTGGGCAACCAAGCCCCACGGCCATTTGCACATCACAGTTGAAGACAGGCCTCTGTGAACGCTCAGCAAAGCTAAGTCTCCAAAGCAATTATAGAAAATGAAAGGACACAGCACACCTGATGGGAGCACATTAATAAACCTGCAACATTTTTTTTTTCTCCTCCTTTTTTTTTTGACAGTGTTACCTCCAGCCTGGATGCTTTTGCCATAAAAGATATTCACGTGAGGTTTTTCCCTTACAGCACAGGCAACCAGGTGGTTTCCCCAAGGCTCAGCACCAGTTGTGAAAGGGGCTGGCAATGAATAGCAATCTGATGGCAATAAGGGGCAGGTGATTTCAGCCAATGCAACCTCGGCATGTTAATGTTATTGCCAGAGAACTGAGGATTTTGGTAAATCTATTGCTTATATGGCAAAATGCATTACTAAAAGAGCCCAGCAATATTTAGAGCAGGAAGTTTATTTTCCCCCAAATTGCTTTTGTTTTGTTATTCCATTATGATAATATTTCTTCTGCTTCCTTTCAACATGATTGTTTTTCAAATTCTAAACAAAAGAATAAGTCAAATTATTCTGCAGCAGTACATGAGCTGGCATAGAGTAACAGAAGGAGCTATTACGATCTGTCAGGCAACTACTTATTTAGGGACTTTTGAAACTACTGATAATTGACTTAGTAGAATAAAACAGCTTTTCTGGAGCTGATGGAGCCTATTGTTTAAGTACTTTCCACATTTGCTGCAAGTCATTTAAAAATACTACTGACCCTGGTTAAACTACTACAGACATGAAGGAATGGTGAAAATGTGAGGTGCAATGGTGTTATTTAATACCATTTTTCTAAAGTGACCTGCATAAATAAGATTTGAAGTGTGAGGTGGTCACAAATTTAAACCCCAGTGGCAAAGTCAGTAAGAGCCAGCTGGAGACTGGAAGAAACAGATAATAATATGCAAGGCACTCGGCTGTGTCAGCCTGACAGCCTCTCTGTCTGCTCCACAGGACTCCTGTGAAGGTTGCCATGGGCTCAGATCCATGTGTCCCTGATGCATATTCAATACCAGACCCCATCTCACTCTCCAGAACAGGGTAAGTTGTGCAGACATACAAGACTGACACATGCACATAAGCAGCCACATCAGCTGGAGCAGGGAATTGGATGCTTATTGATACCCAAGGACCTGCGGGAATCAGTCCCCTAGGTCCCTTCGAAGCATAGAAACCTGAGAAGGTATTTGTAAATCTAAATCTTTAAATCTGGGCATCTTGTCAAACTGTGCTGCATAGTCTCATGGCAGTGGTTGCTGTTCATGGAGACAGATGTGGGCTTGCTTTAATGCAGCCCAGCATAGCTGGGAGATGCATTAAGGAGCTCAGAGGTTCCTCATTTCTATTTCTATGGTTAGGACACCTGTCTGGGAGGTGCAAAATAGGAGTCTGGATAATCTCCATCTCAGAAAGACACTGAACTAAGTCTCTCACATCACATCCTCCAGTCTCTGACAATTTTGATGCAAAAGATTCTGGTGGGAACTGCCTGTGCTTTGTATTAGAGAGGGTAACATGGTCAGTTCCCAACAAGAGGCCATTGCTTTGCTTCATTAATAAGGGGAATGCAGATAAGGAGTTGCTAGCATATTCTTTTCTATGTTTTCTCAGACAGGATGAAGTTCACAAGCCTAGCAGGTCCTGGAAGGACCTGTTCTATGTGGTTTACCCTCATGTGCTCCCACAACCACTCAGTGTGTTTGTGAGATGCACAGTATTGTCTGGATTCTTTCTAAGCATTTGCTGTCCTCTCGATCCCCATACATGCTGTGGACATAGCCAGGATTCCTGTACTGCTCTGTTGCTGCTCTGATTAGATTGTTGGGTAAATCTTTTTTCTAATATGATCATGTGCGTATGATATGATCTAATATGATAATGGGAAATATTGTTTCTAATATGACCACATTCACAGTCCTCAAATTCTACTTGAGCAAAATTTCTAGCTGGAAAAACGTTCCTGTGTCTGCCAAAATATAGATGAAAAAAGCTTAAATTTTGGAGGAATTGTAAAAAAAAAATTGCAAACTCTTTTATTACAATGGTGAAATATTTTAGGACAAACTCAGCCTACTTTGGCAATTTCAGGTTCAGTACTAATATGGACATTTTCTTACCTGAAGTACGAAAATTTTTATGGAGGTGCATGTTTGTTGAAGGTGTTCTCAGTTACCACTGAGAAAAACAGAGACTCATCTTTTCCAAGTTCATAGCATGGCATTTGGTGTAGCAATGAAGAAATCATGAGGTCTAATTCATGTTTATTGTGCTTGCTCAAATCTGACTCACTTCACTTTCAGTGGATTGACTCCAGATTTACACTGATATGAGAAGAGAATTTACCTTGCCTAGATTTTTACCTACACAAAACAAAATAAATGCCACTCTCAAACTCTGAATGCCCTTGACTGTGTTTGAAGAATATTCAATAAAACTGACTGGGTCCAGCAATTATCTCTAAATCATGATACCTCAGTTGCAGCATAAATGTAGCAAAAATTTCATTAGTCACACCAACAAAATCACTAACTTTGCTGCTTGCTAGAAGTGAAATACTTCTCCTTTCTGTGACAATGTTAATATTATGGGTAAGACTTGGACTCTTGTTGTATATAAAAGCAATATTTATGGAAGAGGCCATTTATCAGCTAAATACAATAAAGACCATGACTAAATTCATAGGTTGAGACAGAGAAAACCATACTGTTTTTATGAGCATCTTTGCAGGACTGTACTGTTGCACATATCCATATTGTGCTTGCATTCTATGGATATATTGGCCTACATGAAAATAAACATACATCTAAATTGTAAAATTGGATGTAAAACAAAGCAAAGGGGTATTAAGAACATGAAACTTGAAGACACACTGTATTTTTTGACTGTCTTTTCCCAAGACAAAATCTGAGGAAAGGGCTAAGAGAAACTGGTCCACTGGGAAAGCAGGTCACATCCCTATTTTTTGGAAACAGCTTGAGTGATCCACCTGAAATCTTTTGGAAAGAAGCTTATTTGACAGGAAAATCTATTCTGTAGCAAGCACCAGTCACTGACTATCAAGCACAATCAAACTTCTTCAAAGCAATTCCATGATTCCCTTAGGAGGTCAATATGTCCACCCTTGTTAAGGGACAACCAAGTGTATAAAGTGGTGAGTTATGGGGCCACTCTATAAGATTTCCATCCCAAAACTCCTAAGCCATCAGTGCACATGCCTTTGGACCTGTTGCTTGCAGCCTGTGCTCTGGTTCAAATCTGGTTTGTGGGCGTCTCTCTGGAAAGCGGCCTTTCCCTGCAGGAGGAGAAAAGCTGTGATCAGAAGAGCCATTCACATCTAGCTCTTAGGGCCTGTTCCTGCCAGCTCTCACTACAGGCTGCTGTAATGAGCTTTGCTTTTCTGAGATGCTCTTTTCTCTTCTCACTATTCTTGTGGTTACCAGGAATGTCCACATGTTCTCATGCTGAAATTGCAACAACAGTGTAAAGGCTCTTTCAAATAAAGGAGTGAGAACAAAACAGAAGGAAGAAAATAAGAGAGAAGGAAAAAGAAAAGAGAAAAAAATAAAATGAAAAAGACAAGTTGTATCTATTTTCATGTCTTTGTTTGGTTTAGTTTGTCTATTTGTTTGTTGTATTTTCCTGGAAAGAATGTTCACTTAAAGAAGAGCTTTGTTTAGGATTGGTGAATAGTGTTGAAAATCCATCAACTTCTAGTAACATGCCAGGTGCATTTTAGTCCATTTTAAGCCACAAATTATTTGGTCTGGAATGGATTTATGAATGTTCCTTAGGAAATCATTCTCAGAATAGACAGAATTAATTTGTAAATAAAATATTCTGTGAAAGAATATTGCATACATTTTATAGCAGATAATTCTGTCTTGTCCTTTTTTTATCATTAAATACAGCCTTTATCTACTATTTTCAGTTAAGTCTTAATAACAGGTATTGAGTTTTACAGTGTGTTTGTAAGACAACTTATGTATGGAAATGTATTTAGATGTACATGCAAATTCAACACAACCCTTAGGCTGTCAGAGTGGTAAATGTTGTATTTTGCTGCACAAAAGGCTAAGGACCTCTGGCTCAGAGGGAATTTTTATGGATGTATAGTATGGGATACTAGCATTATCCTAAGTGGTGGCACACTATAATGTTGCTCATTATGATTTCTTAGCATTAATTAGGGAGTGACAGATTAGTTTGGAAAAAACACAAGTGTAAGTTAAAGTAGAAATTTTAACCTTGTGATCTTATAACTGCCCTGGTAAGAGCAATTTTCTGACTCCACCTTCCACAACTGACTTACCCTCCCACCCAGTCTTTTCCCTTTACATTTGTCCCTTCTGTTGAAGAGCCTTAGCCATAAAGGGAATCAGCTCTTGGCTGTCTGCTGATGTCCAATCTTATATGCCCTGTAATCTAGGGGAAAAAAAATATACAAGTTCAATATTATTATTCAGACTTTGCAGCATCTCTTACTGTCACACGGACACTATGGTGGGACAAAAATGAGAAGCTCTGTGGGGTTTGTATGAAGACATATGAGGTTAAGGGTAAAAGAGAAGCCTTTAAAGAGAGTAGGAAAGGTCTGAAAGACCCTACATGAGTCAGCCAAAATGCTTATTGAATTTACAATTCCACCAATAGACACGGCTGGTTGCAAGGTCATTGACAAAGTCAAAAATATATAGAAAAGAAAGACAAAGACTAGTGCTCAAAGGCAATCTTCCTTAAGAGATCCATGTGACAGAACAGAATAGATAGTAGAATAACCAGAAAAATACTGGGACACACTCAGGTAATCTTATGATTCCTGAAAAACAAGATTGCTCAACATTTTGAAGTTTTCATCCTTAAAAATTAAAGACTATTAACCTTAATAATATGACACTGAAAAAATTATCCTTTGTAGGCGGTAATTAAAAAGCAGTATATTACATACTGGCTGCTAAATATTGTCAGAGATATAGGGAATCTATTAATCTAAGAATCCAATTTATCTGTTAGTTATAATAATTCTTCAGTTTTATCGCATGTGAGCAGACTGTAAATTATACAGAAAGTGATATAAACCTGATTATTTTAGTAGTCTTGGCTGAATGGGAAAACTAAGAATAAGTAAGGTTCCCCTCTCTTAAAGCTATCAATCAGGTGACATTAGAAATGGCCTGACTCTTAAATTTCATGTCAGAGATTTGAGTTTTGTTAGTGAGATTATAAGGCCAGCTACTGTTAATTCATTTTCATAAGTATATTAAAACATTATTTAAAGGTACTCCATTCATACCTGAAGACTTAGAGTATAAACCTGTTGATGGTATGATCTCTGCTCAGGTAAAAGGATCTCCTTTCTCTTGAAGAAATTTTGTGTATTCATATTTCATATGTAAAAGAGAAAGAGTTCTCCCCTACCTCCTAAATTTTTAAGTAAAGTGGAAATTAAAAAAAAAAGGCAACTAAAGCAAATGTTTTAAAAATTAATTAATTAAAAAAGAAAGGCGAAAACTAGAGTGAAGGAAAACCAAGAAAGTGCAAGTATATGGGCAAATTCTGGGATATGTCTAAAAATCAAAATGTGAAAAAGATGTCCAGGAAAGAAGGTTAAAAAGGACCATAATCCTTGACAAGTTCAAACCAAAATCACAAAACACATGCCAAAATTTTGGAGAAACTAATCTGTAGTGAAGAGAAGCTGCTTCTTATTCAAACCTATCAGAAAAAGAAAGCTAGCCTAGTTCCAAGATATTGTTAAGAAAGAATATTTTTCTAACATAGTGATTGCAGACAGGCTGACTGAATCATTCCTATATCACAATCATTCTATAAAGGGAATGAGCCTGAGGAAATATTTCAGACTGATCTGTCAATGAAAGAGTTTTAAAATAAGTTAACATACTTAAGAGCAACAAATCACTAAAACTCAGTAGCTCTGTCTCTAGACTGCTAAAAAAAGGTAAATATAAAATTGTTGAGCTGCTAATTAACACTTGAGATTATTGTTTATATCTGTCTTATTGTCAGAGAAAAGAACATGAGAAACATATCATCAAGCTTTAAAGTAAAACTCCACTCATGATTCCGGGAAATATGAATCAGTAAATCTGATTTTCACAAAACCATTGAAATTAAATGATGTGATAATGAATAAATTTAGTAATGCAATGAGGAATATGACATATTTGGGAATAGGCTTTTGGTGAAAGTCATAGTTTTATTACAGCTGAGAAAAGAATAAATGAGCATGTGGATATGGCTGATTCAAAGGATACAATGTATGTGGATTTTCAAAAGGTATTCAATATTATCTTTTATAGAGAAACTAAGCACTCCTGGGATAACAGAGGAATTTTTCTTATGGATTAATTGGTGATCAAAGAAGTTTAGAAACAAATGACATGTTTATACAATGGAGAAATGGAGCAGGTTTATATACCCAAAAATTTGCAAAATCTTCTTAAGATCAGTACTGGGACATATGTAAGTGCAACATAGTCTGGAAATGAAAATGAGGATGAATCTGTTGTCAGTCACTGTTAAGTCTCTCCAGCACACAGACATTTTTGGCATAGTCTGTCTTGAAGTTGACTCTGAAGAGTTACAAAAGGATCTCACAGCCATGAAAAACTAGAAAATAACTTATCAAATTAAATTCAATGTCAGTGAAAGCAGGGAAGTGTGCACAAAAAAGTAAGTTTTGCTCCAGGTACACTGTCAAGGGTTATAAACATATTTTTATGAGATATAATAATTGTGGGTAGTTCTCTCAACGCATCAACCCAATATTAAATGACAGCGAAAAAGATAAAAAGAAGATTGAGCAAATAAAATTTCTCTTTCTCTTTAAGTTGGCCAATTAACATATTTTTTAAAAAAAGGATTAAAACTACCAGGAACACTTCAGGTCACAAAATTCAAAGCTGCTTATTTAAAGAAAAAAGGGCATAGCAGAAGAGATGCCAATCATTAGGTAATAATACCACAAAATGATGGAAATGTACTCACTGAAGTGAAAGGTTATGTTTCAAAAAAATTCTACTGGCCCAATATGTTTCTTGTCTTGGAGATAAGAATTTCTGAATGTCATTCCTTGTCTTGGAGATGCATGCTTTCTAATGCGCACTAAGGCTCTTCATCTGTTGTCCAAAGTGTTTTTCCCAATTCTGAGAGTGTCTCCCACCTCTGAAATGGGAAGTTTGTAAATGCTCCTCACTGTCTTAAAGCCGGCACTCGGCTGAGTATTGGCCCTTGGGTAGTTAGGACCTTCAGCCCCCAGTCGCCTTTCTGCTGGTGTTCTGCCTAGAAATATGTGTTCTGAAGGCAACTAACAACATAATCATACTTTCAAATCCCTTTTCTTCTCTCTTTTTTTTCCTGTAATAAGCAAGCTTTTGTACTATCAGGGCTCTGAGGGCACCTGCTGGCCTTCACATCTCCCCTGGCCCTACCTCAGCCTGTCCTGCCCATCCATGGGATGCTGTCTCCAGCCCTGCCACAGCTGTGTCCTGCCTGGCCTCCTGCCCGGGGAACTCCCAGGGCTGATGTCCCACCCAGCCTTGGCCATCCCCATCCCCATGGAGCCTGTCCTGTCCTCTGCTGTCTGGGCTGGTTCTCCCTGCCTAGCCCTGGGCGGCCCTGCAGTCCCAGCCCCTCTCCAGGCACACCGCAGCTCTCCAACACCTACATTTACTTCTTCATCCATGTCTACAAAACAAAGTGAGTCTGGAAAATGTGACCCTGAGAAAACAATCACATTCTCCAGCCCAAGTCCAACCAGAAGTTCTAAGTGGTGAGCACCTGAACATGAACCTTATTTAAATGACAGCAAGCAGGCAGAACAAAAAGTGTATGAAAGCAGGTTTTTGTTGTAAGAGGGAGAGTTGGGTCCTCAGTTTATTACTCCACTATGTTGTGGCATTGTGCCTTGTTGAACAGTAGTTTTGTCTTTACTCAGAAAGTGGCAATTATTTGTCAAAAGGGACATGTGATTTCTGTGCAGAAGTGTGTATTTTTGTGCAGCATTTTAAACTTTTGAAGTATTATCTTAGTGAGTAACAATTCATAAACATTTCATCTTACTAGCAAGTCCTGAAACAATCATTACACCTAAACCATAATTAAAAAGAGGAAAAGCAACTAGTGCTACCACTCCAGTTTTATATTTGCATAACACAAAGTTAAAATTATTTTTCCTAGTGCATGTTAGGACCTATGCTCTCTTTCTTTACAGGAAATACAGACACTCTTAAACTTCCCTGCCTATTTCACTTTGGAATATCAAACTATGGAAAAGCAATGACCAATCAAACAGTTGTTTAAGGTACTCCTGTATCATGTTTTGTAAATAATTTTCACGTTTTTAAACAGAGAAATCATCTATGAGACAATATACTGAATTTCAAAGTGGGGATCTCATCACAGGTAGCAGGATACTAAGATATAAACATTGAGATAAGTAATTTCTACTAATACCTGAATGGCACCCTGAAATTCAAAGGTACGCATTCTAATTGGGGATTTGGTTTCTAAATATTATTTCTTTAAAATAAAAGACAACTTGGCAACATGGTTTGCAATGTATTGTGGCTTATTTAATAAATAAACACAGAAATCACTGATTGAAGATATTTAGTTAATTAGTGGAAAAGAGCTTTGACGAATGCTAGGAAATAATTTCACAGCCGAGGCATAGTTCTGTCTCTGTTTTGAATAATTCATAGAAAATACTTCTCTAAAATGCCAAATATTTTATTCCTGCATAAAGCTGACTGCCTTATTGTCTACTTTATAAGTCAGTTATAGATTATGTCTACTTTTAATTCCCATAAGGAATTGGCATATTTTCATCCCGTTAAAGATTAACATTCACTTTGACCCTGTACTTTAGGAAAATAAATTTTAAATGTTACATTTTTTGATAGCACTACAGCTCTAAATTTGCTGATTAATATCCATGGGGATATGCAACTCGGGCTGCAAGCTAGTTAAAATAAAAAAGTGCTCCTTGTGCTTTGGTTGCAGCTCAGAGAATAGCAGGTGGTCACTGTTTACCCTGGTAAAGGAAGCTGTTCGGTGAGAGAAAGCTCATTTTGGACCAAAGCTGAATGCCACGCCTGAGTGATTCTACTCCTAATAAAGTAGCACAGAGTCTCATTCACGTTGTTTCATTTGAATGAGAATTAGCTACTGGCGATGGCGTGGCCAGGAGCTGCTATTTTAAAATGGTTCTCCAGGCACGTTTATTAGACTTTCAGTCTAAGAATTTGAGAGTAATCTGTTAATGAGTCCACACTTTCCACGTTTGACTTTGCCCCTGAAAGTCAAGCAAATGCAGCTCAGGAAGGAGCAGGGGGAGTGGGGACAGCATGTCCTCTCCCAGTGACAGCCACCCTTGCTTCCTGGTGGGCACCACAGAGGTGGGGGGCTATATATTTTCATTAAGTAAAGGAAATGTATCTGCTCAGTGTGATTCCAGTGAAACTAGACAGGAACTCATACTCAGAGAGCACAGTGTCAATGCAATCACCATACATAATACCATGATCACTACCAGATCTCGGGCAAAGTGTTGAAAAAGCTGAGATACAAATGCTTTTATTTTTGAAGGTAACAGATTCTCCTACAAGCATTTGAAAAATTCTGTCCTGGAAAAGCTGGTGCCTTTTGCCTGTAGAGCTTTGCAGGGCAGGAGAGTTTCACCCTACATCTCTAAGGCCTCTGAGGTTGTGTAGCAAGAGGGGCTCAGATGTCTCTTCTTACGTGCATAGAATGTCAGAGCTCCTCAAAACCAGCAGTTCACACACTCTAATCATGTGTGACATACTTCTCTAACCAGTCCACAGCAAAATGAAAACTACTGGGGTCTACTTTCACCTCCTCACAGGTTATCAAGACAAGCTAAAAATTCTGCATGCCTCATGAACCTACATTTTCAATTTGGATTACTATTTTTTATTTTCAGTAGTTTTTTTCCTTCCATATAAACTATGGAATTAAAAATTATAAGTTATTTAGATTGTTGCAAGAATCTCTGAAGTTATTGACTGTGGGGGAAATGGGAAAATGGTAAAACCCCTTATTTGAGTTCATTCTAGGCACCTATGATATACAGGTCATCAGAAATATGTTAAGTACCTACTAGCCATGCAAAGTTAAATAAATAGAAGGGAGGTTAAAAATTCAACTCTCCTAGCAGGTTCAAAGTGGTTTAGTTGATATCTTTAATCCAAAATGGAAGAACTTTTTTCAATAACACATACATCTATGATCACAAGTGAAAACACCAAAGAACTTTTAAACAGACTTGTATTTTGAGAACATTCCAGATTGTATGACAGCAACTAGTACTTGAAATTTTCTTAGAATTTGTGGAATTTGCAGCTTTTTCTTTAGACTAATGGCTTAAAGAAATGGATTGACCTTTAACACATGGGATATTTATCTGAAAATTTCTGAAACATTTAGAACTTTTGCTTTAAACTGTGTTTGGTTATTTCTCTAACCCAATGTTCTTAAACATTTTTTCACTAGATGAATTACTCAAATACTTCTTAGAGTCTTTGACAGTTTCCTGCCATTTAAGAAATGTTACAATGTTAGTTAACATGCTTATCATTGCAAGAAGAGCACAATGTAATCAATCAAAGGTGAATATGGAAACTTGTTTGTGTGTTTTCTTTTAGTTTATATCACATGACACTGACTGCCCTGTAGCTCTTGTAACATCTTATCAATAAAGATTTATTTCTTTTTTAGATTATTTTTTGCTTCGATTTAACAACAGAAGAATACTGGACTTCTTGGTAAAGCAGTCTCTGATTAAATGATGAAAAATACTTTGTGAGAATTAGGTATTACTGAACCAAGATCCAAAATAATGATGGGTACAAGGAAACTCTGGCTTATTATGCTGTCAAACTTGAAATCCTTCCATTGACTTCCAATGAAATTCTTTATTAACATTAAAAGTTTGCTTGATAACTCAGACATTTTCTTGGGTTCACATGTTTTAGAACTGCTGGAGCGACACACTCCATTTCTCCCTCTCTGATCTGCTGACTCATTCATTTCCTCTTATCAGTGAAGATAAGAGGAGGACTGCTGGGTTAGAGCTTTTACTGTTCTTGTCCTATGCATCTGGCACTCTTTCCTTTAGAGATTAGACTATTTCCAGCTGGGGAATTTTTAAAATAGCAAATTAAACTCTCTTTTTGCTTGATAAAGTATTTGATTACTGAAACAATAGGATGAGGTATGGCCTCAAAAGTTATTGTAAAAGGTTTTTTTCTCACCTTTAATATTTCGTTTTTATTCACCCTTGAAAGAAACGAAAATCATTTGTTTCCAGAATATATTCTCTGCCAAATTCCTTGATCTTCACTGCTGCTCCTTTTCTGAAGATTTTTGCTTTTGTAATTAGAAATTGAGACACTTTCCCCTCTCACAGGTCTTTATGATAACTTAAACGTACACCAGCAATAGAACTTTCAACAGTGTATATATTCACAGAGGTTTTGACCTTCTTTCCAGATTAGCAACTGACAAAAAAAAAATCATGGCTCTTAAAAAAAAATACCACCCACTGTGAAAACTATTGAAGGGCTCTTTAAAATGATTGGCAGGATTGAGGATTTTCTACAGTATTTTTCAGAGGGATGACTCACAGCAGAAGGTGTTGGGTGGCCAGCTCTGCTGCCTGCGTGTGACAGGTAGGGAATAAAAAGCAAGGTGCCAAGAGTGCAGGAGGAAAGGCACAGCCTGACAGGTGGCTGGGGATTCTTTCAGTCTCTGCAGAGGGGGAGCCATAGGAGAAAGGGGATATGAGTTGGGGAGTGCTCTGTTCCAGTGCACGGTGCAGGGCTTTCTGGCAGTGGGGGATGTGAGTTAGAGGCTGTTTGGAGCCTCAAGAATCTTTGACCTGTTTGACCTGAGATCAGATTTGGACACTGACTGGGCTGGTAATCAGAAATTTGGTCATTGCTCTATTCTTAGCATTGGACTCCTGTTTTGATGGCTTCTTCTAGCAGATGAAAGTCTTGCTTGAACCCTGAGGAAGACAATTTCTCCTTCTATAAGTACTTTATTGACGGATTTTGACCCAGAGTTGGCTCCAAGATAAGCCCCTCTGTGGCATTTCCCTTGGAGATCACACTGATTGTGATCATCCAGAGCAGTTCCAGAGGCCCAGAAAGCAGGCAGTGCTCTCACTGGAGCAAAGGTCACCTGACTGCAGCAAAAATATGTTAGAAGTTCTAATACCCTTCACAACATTGAAACCAAAGAAGATATTTCTTTCCCAAATGATTTACCAAATTCCCCAGTTGCTTTAGGTTGCAGATATCTAGGAGGAAAATCCTACCTGGCTCTACTCCATGACTAACATGAGGTACTTGAGAGAAAAATCAGACTGCTTTCAGATGGACTTTGCCACTGTGGAGTTAGTGCAATATTTCCCCAGCAGAAATGCTACAATATTTCTGCCTAATTTTTGTTCTTGTCATGCTCTGTGTAGTAGGGAAGAGATTGGTGACATTTGGGTCATGACTTGGAGGCTGAAACCATGACTTTCATAGCTATTAAATCCTATCAGGAGGCACTAGGTCCTGTATAAATGAAACAGTTACTCCAAGAGCCCAGGTCAGTAACTTTGCTTGAAACAGCAGTGATATGGCTGGTGAGGCTTGTATGGATATAAAGCTTATTGGCAAGGTCACAGGGAGACAAAAATTACAGGTTTTATCTCTGCATACTTTCACATATACAAGTGCAATATATACATATATGTGTAATCAAAGCCTGTCAGGGCATAATGTGAAGGC
Organism: Phainopepla nitens; assembly: GCA_013400175.1. Lineage (NCBI taxonomy): Eukaryota > Metazoa > Chordata > Aves > Passeriformes > Bombycillidae > Phainopepla > Phainopepla nitens. The sequence continues at coordinate 770,139 of VXBQ01011160.1, read as the reverse complement.
TGATTTTGTTGGGCTGGCAAATTACTTTCCTTCTATGATGGATCAAGTCAGAGCAGTTTTGCACATTCCCTTAGCTATTCACAGGATACTGTTAAAATGTCTATTAACCTGAGTGGTGTGCACTGCTCTGCGCTTCTTCTTTACCCAGAGAACATCCTTGTGAGTAACCTCAGACAGCTGCTTTCTCTCCTCTGAGAACCATTGTGCAAGAGTTTATCCTGCTCTGTTTCTCTTGCTCAACTTGAAAACAAGCTTTTGAAGATGCTGGTGCGAAGTCCTGGTTAGCTGCCTTCATTGAACAGACACACGTCAGCTTTTATCTTTTCTCTTCTCTGCTCCAGATGGCCCAGTTAAATTCTTGTTCCTGGCTCTGGCTGGTATTGCCACGTGGTTATATGAAACTCAGTTGAGCCTTGTGTGAATGCTGTTTGTTCTGTTGGTATCTTCACAACTGAGCGTATCTTCCCTTAAGAGAGTCATTGGAAGATGTGGGACTTGGAGGAAGGGGAGGTGGGTCTTCCTCAACAGGCCTCTGAGCATGTTTGGACACAAAATGATGAAGAGAGTGCAGGATGAACCTGGCAAAGGAACAGGGAGATGGAAACCCTGTGCTGGGAGAAGCCACCCAGATCTCAGAGGCGAGGTAAATAACTCATCTAGGACCCAAAGTGTACAGAGAAGAGTTTGTCTCTACTCCACAGTAAAGAAGCTCCCTGCAAGCAAGGATGTAGTGGATGAGGAGAAAGATTATGTACAAACAACAATTCTAGTAATTTGTCCTCGGTTAATTCATTTTCCTTACTTGAAAAGTTGCATTACTATTTTTTTTCAAATAAAGTTTGTTTGTTTTGTCTTTGGTCTTTCTTGAGGATTTCTTAGCATAGCAGTGGTCTAGACCTGGTCGTATTGTAGCCAGTTTGGCATCCTTTCACTATACCCAAACCAGATAAAAAAATGGGATTATTATGTATTATGAGGAATATCTCTTTCTGTTGGATTGCAGGTGTTTGTCAGCCTTTTTTTTTTTTTTTGGTTTACCAGTGAATAGTCTGATTTGATTCTCAATTATTCCATGATTGTCATAGTAGCAGCTGGAAAAGCTTTTTTTTAGCCTTTGTATGTGGACAAGTACAATCTTCATGCATAGATCTATGTAAACGCTGCTTCTTAAATCTGTTGGAATAATTGTGCTAGAACAGAGAAATGGACTCCAGCTATTCACTGAAGAAATGTTGAGATTACTGTATTTTGGGTGCCCTGTGATTTATGTTGATTGCTTATTGATTTTTGGGTGGAGTTTAGTGTGTTGGTTTGGATTTACAGTATACTAACTGGCTTCATTTGTCCCTTGAAACTACTTTCTCTCTGTGTGCTGTACTGCTGCAGCAGAAATCTGTGCAGACGCACATTTTATCTTCTGAGCTCCATAAAACAGGAGCTGGTGAGTAGAAGTTTATGGTTCATAAGGGGCTCTGTCTTCAGAACTTATCTTCTATAAGGCCACCTCTGAGAAAGCCTGATTTTAAGATGTCCATTCAAACCCTGGAATTTTGGGTGTGATTTTGAGGAAGAATTTATTCATTGAGGAATGGTGTTCCACTTCAGGTTTGTGTGTTGGAAAGATTAACTTGCTTGTATTCAAACCTATGGTTCCACTAAGTCTGAGTATTTCAAACCCAAAGCTTAGCTGAGGCTCAGCAAACAGCATATAAAAATAAAACAGGCTCATTTACTTAGTTTTGGAGATAAAAAGAGGCTCAAGGTTATCAGAGAAGATAGTGGAAATTAGGAGACACTCATTGTTTGAATAATGTATTAGAAGTCCAGGACAAAAATTACAAACAAATATCAGAAGGTAGGAACAATGGTAAAGGTGAAGAATGCATAAAAACATATATGGACATTATAGGGCTCAGAAGATAATATTGTCTTATTGGATTTCTTTATTTCCCATCTGTGATGGCAAGTGAAACATTATTTGCTGACTATTTATTTTCCATGCTGTTTTACACGTTCATTAAATGTACAAGTAAGCCATTACACATACAAAAACATGAAAGGAATGAAGCTTCAGAAATAAATGGACAGAAAACAATGTTCACAGGTGAAATATAGCATGAAAAATAAACTACTAGCTCTTGATAAAAGGCATAATAGTTATATTATAATAATAGTAAAGAAAAAATATTTTAAACACTTTACAATTCCTGCTTGAACAATAGACTCTTTTACAGGATAAGCGTTCTGGATCAAATTATGGCATCCTCTATTCTGCTGTACTGAGAGGACTGTAAAAAGCATCCCTGGCTGGGCAGTTGGAGATTCTCTTGGCATACAGGTGCATTGTGACATCCAAGGGATAGCACTGGAGGATGTGCTACAGATACATTTGGAAAAGAAAGCAGGGCCAGCTGTGAAATTCTTTCTCAGGACATCTTAGTCCCAGACCAAACCAGAGTCCCTGGCAGGGTGTTGATCTGCTCCCCGGATCATATTGTATCACTGTTGTACCCAGCTTTCCAAAACACACTTACAGCAGAATTCCTCATGCTCCTCTCACAATGAACCCATGTGCTGGTTTGGCAGATTGAAAAATCATCTCTTTATGAATGCATTGTAACGGAGAATATTTAAGGAGCCAAAAACTTCTGGCTATTTGCTCACAATCTGTCTGTCTATGTAAAGGAACAGTTTAATCTGAAATGTACAGTGGATTTCCAGCTGCTCTTCACTGCAGTGATGCAGCCATTGGGAAGATAGAGCCCTTAAGAAGGAGCAGGTAACTGAGCCATCCTTGCATGCATTCTCAAGCACTCTGTTATGGGCCTAGTTTTCCAAGGCATATCTATGGCTTATTGCAAAAGGAATTCTATATCCCACAAGAGAGAAGGCCTAGAGGCCCTAAAAAAGAACAGGTAACCTGAAATAAAAGCCATACCGACCTTTTAACTAGCAGTGGCATCGCCACACAGCTTGCTACAAATGAAAACTGACAAATTGTCTTAGCAGGATACAGGCTTTCAATTTGCTGTGGTCTCACACTTTAGCAATTCCAAGCTACAAGGATGACACATGCAATTGACATCTGTAATGGATGGACCTGTCCAAGGCAGGTGTGGGTTCAGCTGGAGAAAGGGAAGAAATGGGGGCTCCTGATTTTGCCATTTACTGGCAATAGAAGTCTTGCACATTCCTTTTTCTTGCTCTGGGAAAAGACCAGGAAAGGGTTTGGGAAGCTGAGAGCATAGAGATGTTATAATTAGCATGAGCTCTTTTGCCAAACATTCAAATTCTAGCAAGTCCCCTAGCAAGAGCCCCTCCAGGTCCACTTGGAAAAGTTTGCAAACTCTTTTCTGTTTTTCTCTTAGATTCAAGGGGAAAGCAGGTCTAAAAGCTGCCAGTACTTCTTTATTGGAATCAGCTGTTTTAACTGAATCTGAGCCCAGCCATATAAACAAAGAAAGAAAAAGAGTTTTGTGAAAGCAAAACCAAAAATAGCTTGTTTGAAATATTCTTCTCTCCTTTTCTCTCTCTCCGACCCTTCAATTGATTTAACTTAATTAGGATCTATTTGCTCTCATAGATTAAGAAAAAAAAACAAACCAACCATCACCACCAAAGAAATAGACATGTGAAATAGTAAGAGATGTTTTGCAATACTGGGCTTAGGTTTACTGGGTTTTGTTTGCCAAGATAAGCCTCAAGAGAGACAGCACCTCATTTTCACAAATATCCCTGGAGACAGCAGGTGCTTTCCAAACTGTCCACGTTTGCATCTGTTGAGTTCAAATAGCCAAATTAGTCAAAGCAGTACTTATCCACTGAATCAAATATCTAAGATCCTTTCCTGTTATGTCCCAGACTAGAAAATGTCATGGAAATGGACAGCTGTCCAATTGCAATTCCATTTGAAAGCAGTGGATGTGAACAAAAATCTGTTCAAGCTGAAGGAACAATTCCCATGAATTATGCTTTATCTGTTTCACTGCAATACGGGATATTTTCCTAAGTGTTTATGGAGTATTTGAAGATGTCTAACCAGAAATCTCCAAGATTAAGGGGCCAAGCTAGAGATTTCTGAAACATTCAATTTACCATTTGCATCCTTTTCTGGAAGGATGATAGCAATCTGCCCAAAGATGTGAACGTAAACAGACACCTAATGAAGATGGCTTGCATTGATATTCTCTCTGGTCTGTTCAGGATACAGAAAATAAAGGTAGATTTGCCAGAAGAGATTGCGCTGCAAACAAACACATTCAGAGTCATCTCACTTCATCCTAGTTATCCATGGAGCAGACATCTGCATCCATACTGCTCACCCCAGGCTTCCATAAAAACTAGGTACACTAACCAGATACCTGATACTAAGGATAACCTGGGTAACAGTCACACTTCTGTTTAGCAGAGAAATTCCCCCTACAGTCTCTGACACTGTTGATGAGCATCACGGTTAAGGAGAGCTCCTTTTTGCATGGACTTGAGGCCAAAGCCCCATAGACTGGCTGGCATAAACTTTTTGAAAGCCACAATGCTTTCAATTACAAAATGTGAGCAGTCATAATAAAAAAAGTAGTGGTTTTGCCCGTCAAAAAAACCCCAGCCAGTATATTATAAAGATCTTGGCACACATGTTAATGATTGTGGATGTCTTTTGCTATTCTAACTCCCTTGTTACTAAATTAATTTTTAAGTATTGACCTTTCCCCATGTGAAATTTGTGGCTTCTGTAGGTGAATTCCCTTATTTGCCAGCAATCCAAGTACATTGGTAGGGCTGCTACAGATGAATAGGCCACTGCATGGAAACCCCCTTCAAGAAATGATTTCTGTAGATACTGAGTGAACTGAGCAAAAAGTTGTTGATCTCCCAACCATTTCCGTTTCTTCATACTCACAAATATTTCTTATTTGGAGGCTTGATGTCTGGGACTTCTTTTCTGCAATAACAGCTGATGTTCTGGAGAGACACCCTGAGACCCTCGACATTTCACAGTGTGGGATGCACACTGCTTTGTGAACGGTGCTCTTTCATGGGAGAAAAAAAAAAAGAGAGTTTCCAAGTGGTCATGGATCTTTAATGGGGGTGAGGTAGGCAGGCTGACTGCCCTGGAGTCATGCAGGTGATTGGTTGCACAGGACCACACACAATTCCTCTTACAAATGCCATACTCGAGGTCAGTGACGCAAAAGGACCTCTTTGCAAAGATTTTCCCTGCTTTGGTTAGACTGGTGCCACCAGACCTCTTGCAGAGCTGAAAAAAGGGTTGCTAATTCAGGAACTGGGGACAGGCCAGGCATCCCCACAAACATTGTTTGGCCAAAGCACTTCCTGTGCCTCAGCCTCCAACTTATCTCCCCAACAAACATGACCAAGCACTGTCAGATTACAAGTGCTTATCTGCAGGGAGTGATGACTAACTGTGTTTTTACTCTCCTAAACAAGTTATTTTGGGCTTTGGCAGGGGAAGGGTCAGAATCACATGGGCATTCTCTCAAAAAGAGAATGTTTGCTCTCTCCAGTGCTTGTGGAATGTTCAGTCTCATCACCCTGACTCCTCCAGGAACCCTAACTGATATTGCTATGATAAACAGTTGGACTCTGGATAACTGAAAACTCAGTTTTGGAGTTTTATAGCCTGGAGAAGTCAGGGGGAGGTTGAGAAGAGAAGGAGTGCATGAAACATGGCTGGTTCTTGGCATGCATGCTGAAAACTTTGAAGTCTGAAGGGACTTGGGTGTCTGCCTAAGCCAGATAACAAGTCTGGGAGAAGGGAAGAGTTTTGTATGCAGATTTGGCCAACAGCTTCTATGGGAGGAGGAGACCAGTGGAAAAGAAAATAAGAAGCCAAAGGAAGGTAAAGGAACATTTTCTCACATCCGACAACAATAATCTAAGTGGTTCCAGCTGTTTGTGTGTTGGCAGGAAGGAGCATCTACCGGTTGTGCAGGATCAGGATGCAAAAACGACTGCTGGCTGGCTAAGTCCTAGTTTCTGAGGATCCACACACACTGTTTTCCCAGTTTTACCCAAGTCAAGTGCAGAATCTGCAGCAAAACATGATTTGAGATTATGCCTTTTCAATCTGTACCAGCTTGCTGTTTGAAAGTGGTGGTGGCACCTTCAGCACTGAAACAATGATTACTATCTCTTACCCACCTCAGAACTCATGTAAGTCCTTGCCCAAGGACTTCTGGCTTCTCCATGGAGTGCAGTAGATTTAGCAAAATCCACATTTTAAGGTCTGCTAGGCCTTTACTTTCCTCCAAGCAAAGGAGTGAGTTTGAAAATCTTTATAGGTGCCCTGCAGGGATAGATTGGAGATTCATAGTTTTCAGGGAGGTAAATGTATAGGTAGATATAGATATAGGGATCCCAGAGTCCCCATCTCTGGAATGTCTGTGGAGGTGGAAAATGTGCTTCTGTGCCAGCATATGATGTAGAAAATGACAGTCTCTGAGACATTAGAGTGCTGGAGAGCAGAAGATGACTAGGTAGGCCTGTCCTGAAAGGGTGCAAAGGGGTGGAGAAGTTGTGATGAAAATCATTAGGTGAATTAGAAGGGGATCATGTATACATGCAGTAGAAAGTACTGTATTTTAAAGTGGTAAATTTGTTCCTGATACAATTAGAGTAAGTTTGCTGCTATGGCTTTGTAGAACTAATTCACTTTTTTTTGTTTGTTTGTTTGTTTTTTTTGTTTGTTTGTTTCAGATTACTTTCTTTTAAATAGACCATAAACAATTTCCTAGTTGAAGGCCTGAAAAAACATCACCATGACAGACATACAGACATGATCACCAGGACTACGGAGCATAATGTTTCCTAGAGAGGAAGGGGTTTCTTATTCGAAAGCTACAGATGATGAAAATCCTCCATCAGGAGGCCGGGGCAGAGAGCTGAGGTTAACCTTTCAGGTTTCTACTCGTTTTTGTTCTGCATTTTTCCATACAACTAAGCTGATAATTTCAATGTTTTGACTACTTCACCTCGCAAAACAACACGTAAAAGACAAAGTTAAATGCTTGGCAGCAATACTGTGGCACTACCCCGCAGCAGTGATTCCTTACACTGAACCACAAAGCACTCTTCCTGCTTCTGTGGGTTGGGTGGTTGGTGAGGTCTCACCACGAAGCAGATCAATGAATTAATCTAGTTTGGTCCAACTGAGAAGAAGCCTAGGCTGGGGTTTTTCGTTGCCTTTCCTTCCCCCCGCCCAAATTATTTCCTTTGCTTAGTTCAATCTGTAGCACCACTAAGACTGGTACTGGGCTAAGGGTTGGAGAAAGAATCCGGCTCCAAGGACTGTAATGGAGCCCCACGGGAGAGCCAGTTAGAGTGATTCAGCTGAGCTCTGTTAACCGAGCCATAAACAGCTCTGTGGCCAGATGTATAATGCTCCTCTACACTTTACACTCCTTTCCTGCTGTTTACCGCTCTTTACTGGTTTCATTTTGTCAACACTAAGGGGCTTTAAATTCCAAGTGAGACCACACCTGGGGAAGGTTTTTCAGTGGCAAGGTGTCTTCAATGTAGAACAAGCAGGTACAAAATTCTGCAGACTTTTGTTTCCAAGCAATGGATCTTATTATCCTTTCCCTTAGATTAAAGAGACCTTTAATACCGAAAACATTCTCTGCACACAGACTCTAAACTAATCAGGGTGTAATGTTTAAAGGTGCTAATGGCCTGCCATTAAAGGTCACTGATGTATACACATGCAGACCCTAATTAAAGAGACTGTGCAGGCTAAAAGAGAGTCTTTTGTCTGACAATTAAAGCTCAGAGGTTCCTTTGTATTGCAAAGTGACACAAGGGGAGAGCTGATATTCAGATCTCACCTTTGAAGGTCACAAGTTTCCAGCAGTTTTTAGGTGAAGGGCTTTTACAAGGGGACAGGAAGTCCTTGTCGAGGTCTTCGATTTAGTGTGAAACTTTAGAAGAGATAAGAAACCTCAGGCAGTTGCTTTTTGGGCAAATCAGTGAGGTTTGTGGCCTCTGTGAGTGGCAGGCTGCCATTTGTTAGCCCTGTTCACAATCTGCTCCTCCCCACAGAGGTGTCCTGATGAATACTTTATAATAAACTAACCACATCACAAAAATGGCTCTTTTAATATTGCCAAAAAGACCCTCTGATTTATGATTCATGATTTATGCTATTGTTTAGGAAAAGCCACTATTGATCTACCAAGCAGTAAGAGTATTAAGAGTACTGGAAAAAAAAATAAAAAACAACCACAAAACATTTCAATCTATTTTAGATGCAATACAGGTTTTATATATAACTTTATTTTCATATAAAAGGTTTCTAGCTACTGTGGAGCTGAGGGTAATTATCCTCATTCTAAAAGGTGGAAGGCAGAGGGGCTAATTTCTACCTTTTGAAGGTTTAGCACAAAAAAAATGAGGTGCTTATGACGGTATACAAAACCTATCTAGACCGATTAATTCTTAGAGTCTTACAAGGAAAGGCTTTCTCACTTGATCCATGGAACTTCCCACTTCTGCTGGATTTGAGTTCAGAGCTGTGAAAAATGATTGTTTAGGTAATATAATAAGCTACTAAGAAAGGTAGATTAACATTGGAGATAAGATAATTTAATATATTAGAAAACAAAAGAGAAGAAAAAAAGAAAAGCAAACTGAAAAGTATACAGTCCATGTGCTTTACCAAGAAATTGAGATTATGATAATCTGTCATCATAAGAACACTTTTTAGAAAATTTGTTTGATATCCTAATTTGATCAATTCTACATAAAGTGTAATATTCTGAGGATTTCCTTTTGAAGAGTTATACGTTGTTCACTTGTCATAAAATTTCTTTTCAAAGTGCATCAAAAAACTGTATTAAAGATATCAAGCAATCCAGTTCCAAGCCTTTTCTATCAGTCTGCAGAATAAGAACAAAAATTGCAGAATAACACAATAAGACATAAATGCAAACACCCAACTGGAAAAAAACCTTGGGAAAAGTTTTGAAGGTAGAAGAGGCCAGTAGACATGCTCAAGTGTGACATTCCAGCTCTGATATTGCTCAGTTGCTCAGAGCTTCTGAATGAAGGTAAACTCAGGCCTGATTAGCACATTTTATATCTGCCCCCAACAACCTTTGCTTATAGGTGATTTTTCCATTGAAGTAGTTTTAAAAGCAAACCAACTCTGATGGTGCCTAACTTAGGGCTGTCCTAGACTGGAATTTTGTACCTTTATGATGATACAAAGAGTGTTGTTCTAAGAGCAATATAGACTGTAAAATAATTGGTTGCTATTGAAATACTGATCTCCCCTCTTATTTCTTCCCCTATCCTGTTCCTCATTCTATGGCCCTGCTTTCTCCTTTACACTTGCTCTGTCCTCTTCCAGATGTGTCCCTGGACTGCTTCAACTCACTGAGCCAACAGAAATCTAACCCTCTCCTAGTCCTGTCTCATCCTTTCCTCAACCTCTTTGAATTAGTTTACTGCTCAAGTAGTGAATTAAACCAGCCTGGGGAAGGGAGGAGGGCTGTCCAAACCTATGCCACAGCCAGCCCTGAACAGGAGGTTGTAGAATAGAGTGGGATCTACTATTGTTGGTAGCAGTGAATTTTACCTCATACTACAGGACTAATTAGAAATTATTTTAATGTTAAGAAAAGTGCACCACTAACTTCTTGTAGGGTAATATAAAATACATAAATTGTAAATCCACACTTCTCACCATTTTGAACTATTCAACACCCCCTTTCCCTCCCTCTTCCCCACTTGGTGACCACTGGCTGAATAATCCCTCGCATGCAAACCTCACACAGGGTCACCCTGTCTGCTGGGACAGAGGCAGAGCAAAATATGAAGCTGGCCAAAGCAAGGATTTAAGACTGCTCTTCTTCAAGGACTCATCTGATGGAAATCTGTGCCGTTCCCATGGCATTGGGCAGATCCTGGCAAAGACCAGGACCCAGCACACCAGCATGCTGTTCCTATGCTGCCAGACCAAACCTCAGTTTGTGGTTAGTATGTGATTTATAAATTGGCATAAAGCTGCGCATCATAAGAGAAAATGAAATCAAACTGCACATTTCCTAAGCAGAAAAGATGTGGAGTTAGAAAGCTGGGGAGAAGTAACAGTTGCAACAAGGGGGAAGCAGTTCTCCTGGTGAAGATTTCTTTGGCATTAGCTCTTCCTTCTCCCTTCCCGGAGGTGGAGAAGCTAGCAGCTACTTGAGAAGAATTGCTAAAAGGATGGGGGGAAGTGTTCTGCTTTGCCTGTGATGTTCCCATCTGTAGGAAATGATGGACCCTAATTATGCAGATTTCCTTAGTGAATCATCTCTCTCCACTTTCTCTTACAGGAAATAATAGAAAGTAACAGTGTTCATTAAGTATGTTGGGCTGCTATCCTTGGAGACTAAAATCTCCCTGGAATGGTTCATGTGGTACATACAGTGCAAGTTCTCCACATTAGCATGCTTCAGCCCCCCACAATTCACTCTGGACAGCCATGGGAGAAAAGTGCAATTTAGCGCATGGAAGTGCACACATGTTATTTCAGGAAATCTGCATTTGCCCCTGGGGAAAAGAAAAACTACCACAGAAATGCCCAGATGGCACAGCTCCTTGTCCTGAAGTGATACTCTCTGAGCTCAAGAGACTCAAATCTGCATCATTTCCCCCAGAACAGCTACCTTTGTGTGTGTGTGTGTGTGTGTGTGTGTGTGCGTGTGTGCAAGGCGGTTGTCTTGTGAAGCTTCTCCTCACATTGTGCCAGGTGGTTTTCTGTCCTGGTCTACGTCTGTCTGGTGGGATGGAACCATGGGAACACATTTCCATTGAGGACAAACAGCTTTGACCCTTGGCCCTGACTCCTCTTCTGCTCCATCCACCTGCCCTGATACCTCAGCCCCCAGCTCTTCACACTCCTACAGACTTCAGCATGCAAAAGAGACTGAAATGGCCTGGAAGGGGAGGGAGAAATCTCAGCAATGTAAGAGATGACAGTGCAAGGGGCTTGTGGTGCAAATCCTGTGTGTGGCTGCAGATGATGGCAAACCTTGCTGCCAGCGGGCCTGAGGGGAGCTGGCTGCCTCCCTGCCTTCTCACACATCTCCCTTCCCTCTCCCTTCAGGCCTGCAATACCATTTCTCTTACAGCCCTGATTGCTCACCAAATGCCAATTAGTAACGGCTGTTTTCTGATGTTGACCAGCACAGCCAAGAGTCAGAAGAGGCCCTGCCAGGTCTGGGTGCAGAGGCATCAGCTGAATTGTAAGGAGTCACTGGATGTCAGTACTCAAACTGCTTGGTCGCTATAAGTGGACATCTAGAGTACACTATGATAAACCCTCCTGCTTTTCTGTCTTTTGATTCAAGAGAAGTTACAGTGGTGACATTTTTGGTCATATTTAAAGCTGAGGCTGTGGCGTGTTGAGGGGAGGGGAGCAATATCCTGAGAGCTCAGTCTTGTGTGAAACACAAAATTTCTATTCAGAATCGTGGATTTAAAACCTTGGCATGTTTTTGATCTCATAAATACTGGCATAGCATACTTACAATATCTAAAGAGAACGTCTGGAATTCAGATTGTTTTATGTAGTGTTTAATATAGTTGGGGTAGATGTGGAGCACTACGGGACACCATAATTTTCCACATGGAGTATTGTTCCAGTATATGCTTCTGAAACACTCTGGCTCCATCACCATCATATTATACTTGTTAAGCAGAAGACATTAAACAGAAACAGGTGATCGCCCAGTGAGGGCAGGATGGGATGGTATTTTGCGTTTTGACACATCTTCCAGAAAAGTGTATCCTGTCTGAGTGCTGCAAAGACTGTTAGAGTACAAGTGTTTGTTATTCAAGTGAGGCTGACATTAATCTCCAAAGTCAGGGTTATCCATTCCAGGCTGTGGGACTACGTAGTGAACAGATGTGCCAGTGCATATGCGCAATCGTTATGTGAAAACACAAACCACTTGTATTTTGGAGGAGCAGGGCTCTGGTATTGGCATTCTCCCCTTGCCTTAGACAGACAGTATTTCTAGATTGAAAGACATCTGCAAACTGTTTTTGTGGTAGTGGGGCAGGAAACATTTTATAGGCTTTACATGACTGTACGGTATGAATATTCAAGCTAGATTTTATTAAAGTACATAACTCCTCTGACATAACTGGGTTATTTCTTCCTCTAAATTTAGCATACAGCAACACTTATTTGCTTAATAAGGAGCAATATTTACTTTAAGTTTCCCACGATATCTACTTTGGGACCCAAATCAGTTTCTGATGACATCAGTGGTGATTGGGTCAAATTCTTCCTTATTTTTTGTGAAAAAGAGATAGGACCTCTCTCACCATTTTTCCTTTCCAACTTAGAGAACATATATCAAAAGCAGATGTCCAAAAAGTGCTGCAGAAAGACTAAATGAGGAGGAGGTAACCTGGAGATAGATACTTTTATAATTGCCATATAGAGTTCGTAGCCAGTTTTCCATACTGAGCTTATTATGAGAGTTCCCAGAAGATAGAAACCAATTAACTCTTTATTTTGTCAGTGATCATTCTAGGTGTTCTTTAATGGGCATTATTCTTGCTAAATTATGAATGAGCTTTATAGTAAGACAAATGCCATTATCAGAGTTATTTATTCATGGGCTGTCATCCATAACATCCCCACAATAGTTTTTCTCAAAGTTTAGTATTGATCATTTGCTTTAATCAGATGCATCAAGGGACACTCAAAGAATCAGCAACTGCAACTTTGGGTATCAGCATCTCTCTCTGGGTCTTTGCCAAATCTAAGTGAGCACTGAGGCCATGTCAAGCATTAGATAACAAGGGCAGTAAGTGGGTGCTTACTCTCCTTTCATTAGGGTAAGTGTCCGTGTGTCCCCCAAACTTTAACTTGACTGATGATGAATCACACTGTGCTGACATGCCCATTACTCTGCTTTTCCATTTTAGTCTGAGATCCCTCAGGGCTCTGCAGGGACTGTGCCCTGAAGAATTGCTGGGAGTGCAGAAGGGTCTTGCTCACCCTAATGGTATTGACTACTGCTGGCTCTGTCTCGCCAGGTAAAATCTTTTAAGATGAGAGTAAATATTCTCTGCTCCTTGGTAGCTAGGAGGTTCAAAACAGTCTCAAATCAGCATTACATTCGATGAGGCAATTTAAAATGATACAATGTCTATTACTGTTTATACTGCTTACAGAGCAGACAGGAGAAAAGCTTGGTGTCAGCATCTGGCCTGTGTCAGTGAGTGCTTGCTTCTGCATCGATCTACATGTGTCAGAGACTGCCTTATTTTCACTCTTTATTTCTTTACTCAGAGATTCAGCTTTACCAGATACTAAATCCAGGCACATGCGGTAAGAAATCTAACCTGTTTCTTTCTTCATTGATTAACATACACGGCATCCCTGAAACACTCTGGTTAGGCAACACTTCACTTTAGGCATGAGAAAGTCAAAGTCTAGATCTGAATGAGTAACTTTAGGTTTTTTCCAAACTCAATGAGGAGAAACGGGCATTTCTAGGTGTCAATTTTTCTAAGAAGGGCATTTAAGAGGCAGCAGACAGGCTTAGACACTAAGATAATTTTTACACTACTAAACTGAGCCAGGCAATTGCACAGCCCTGTGCACCAGTGCATGACCATCCATATGGTCAAATTGTGAGCACCGTTAGCAGCAGCCCAGCACTCTCCCAGACAGTGCCCACACACAGTTTGGGGCCCAGCATGGGCCTGACACATCCTCAATAAGCGTGTTAAATGTGGTCAGGCTGCTTTACAGGCTAAGAGAGTTTAATCATGTGCATGCGAAAAAAGTTAGCCCAAAGTGAAGCCCAGAGATTGGAGAATGGGTTCAATCCCATGTAATTTTCAAATACAGGGCAGATCTTCAAAAGTCTGTAGCCAAAGATGAGCTGAATCCTATGGTAAGCGTAATTTTCAGTGTTCTGGAGGACACTATGGCACATCTGTGATATAGTGGGAGAACAAGTGACTTCCTCTCAGAGTAGTATAAAGCAATCCTAAAGCCCTGCAACATGCACTCAGGATGCAGATTTGCTGTATTGGAATCAGATCAATAAATTGACAGGAAGTTATCCTTTGAAGAAAATTCTATGTTCACTTACCAGAGTACAGATCTAGAGCAATTTCACTGAGTTCCAAGAAGTTACCCTGGTGTAAAAAACTGCTGGAGACTCAGGCCTACTGACTTTTGAGTTTGATCCTTACACTAGCAAATGTCTCTCAGACTTAGGAAATCCCAATGACCAATTTCAAATTCAGCTCCACACTTGGACCTTATTTGTAAAATAGGACATTTCTCTGCTTTCCACATAGTTCACTTGACTTGTCCAATATATGAAAAAAACCCCCAAGTTTGTTTTGACTTATAATCATTACCAGGATAATTAGCCCTGTATAAATTATCTATACATGGTATTTTTTGTAAATATCTTCTATTGTTACTATTAAAGGTTTCAACATATTTTAAAATTGTGGTTTACCACAGTTCACTGTATTTCAGTACAGCCTGACCTCGTTACCTTCTTGCTGGAAAAGATAGTAAGAGACAGAGTGTACATATTCCTTTTAAAATGAGATACACAATTCCCTCTTTCCCTCGCCACTAACACACTTTTTTGAATTCCAAAGTCCCATAGTTTTGCGCAGATCCATCTGCTTCTATTTTGAGGCAACTATTCCTTTGGCTCTGGAGTGCTGGGTAGCACTCCTGTTAAAGTCTGTCACTGTCTCTGGTTAATCAGCTGGAGAAGCTGCTGCTGCTATCTCTGCAGCACTCGGTGCCCATGACAGCCTGGGGAACAAGAGGGTTGGAAGAGAACCTGTTTCTCCCACATGCTGGTGGAGAACAGATCACTTGGGTGCCAGCATTTTTTTCCCCACTTCCATGTATTTTCTTCTGTATCAAATAATAATCTTGATAGAGATGCACAGGAATTTAAGGTACAGCCATAAAAAAGGATTATGTATTATTTTTAAATAATTGAAACTTGAAATATCCGAGGTAAATGTAGACTTCCCAGTAAAATGGCAGAGGCACTTAGCAGGCAAGGCTGTGTAGTTAATCAGAATACTAATTTCTTCTGGTTAACGGAATATATATTTCAAAGACACTTTAGTGTACCCTTTGTGCACACGCATGTAGAAATTCTACCAAAACAAAACTAAAGTTTTGAGCTGGATAAAACATTATCAGCCTTAAAACATTATCAGCTGGATAAAACAAATCCAGCCTTTCTAGCAAATAAAAAACACGTTTGGGGAAGAATGGCAAACTTCACCATGAGTCACAGGTGACAGGTCCAAGCACAGAGGGCCTGGGTTGGACCAGGCTGCTGGTGCTCTCAGCTCTCTGCCAGGATGCCCTGCGTGGGTGGCTGCTCCTTTTTGGAGCCAGCTGCCTGTCTGCAGCACAGAGGAGCCCATGGTTGGGAGGAAGCTGTCTCCAGTTCCAGTTTGTTTAGCAGCACAACAGTGTCGGGCCCTGATGCACAAAGAGAGCAGCTGCCCATGCACTCGAGGTGCAGCAGACTGCCAGGGACACTGTCTACAGCCAGAGTTTTGTTCTTAATTTTTTTCATTCATACAAACCCGCCGTGCATGGATTCCACCTGGGTCCAGGAGAATATCTGTTTGCTCTGAAATTGCACTCTCTGGTGCACATCCGTGACTTTTAGCATCTCCATCCTGAACATGTCTTTTATAGGCATCTAAACCACTTAAAACTAGGTTTACACTTCTGAAGCAGGTACACACTGTGGAAAATGTCATCTGCGTTCTTCAGCTTTGTGCTTTAAAATTCAAAATGAACAGAGCCTTTTACCTCATCAACCTCAAAATGGAAGCCCTATATTTTCATAAAAAGGAATTTTGTCGTGTTCAGTGCTCATCTTTATTGATTTTTTTTTCTGGATGCATAGCAAACTTGTTCTTTTTTACTTCATTTTCTGCTTTCTGGGCATTATCAGAGCTTAGAACGCTTTTATTGTATAGTGAAGATAACATTTGGTGAATCAAATGTTTGACAACATATTCCTGCTTGTCAGAAAAGGCATTCAAAGGACTGTTTTTATAAGACCAAATCTGTATATTCTACAGCAGTAGCTGAGCTTTCCTGTGTAACCTACATATGATGGCTCTGCCTTCCTTCCTGCATTCTAATCTCTGGGCATATTCAGTGATGAAATGTCATGTATGCCATTTACACCTTTATTCTAAATGAGCTGCAGAAAACAACCTTATCACCCTAGTGTCATTTTTCCTTTCAGAGCTTGAAATGCAATGTGTTAATTGCCAGCTATTACTTATTTATGATTATTGCACCACATTTGCTTTTTTTTTGTGATTCTAAAAGAATGTTCTGGACCATTACTGTTATTATTGTAACTACTGTTATTTATTGTTCTTATAAATGATGTAAATTATCCTTTTCAACTAAAATTAAGACTATTTTCTAGCTTTGATATATTTAGGCCGTGCTGAATGAAATAATGGCAATAATAATTTTAACACACACTCACCCCCAAACACAGAAAGACTGCAGACTGTGAAGTTTGGTCGAAGTATGGTTAGGCGAAAATTGTCAAGATACAAAGGGATTTATGCATGTATTTATTATTTGCACT
The DNA here is from genome assembly GCA_013400175.1 of Phainopepla nitens. Lineage (NCBI taxonomy): Eukaryota > Metazoa > Chordata > Aves > Passeriformes > Bombycillidae > Phainopepla > Phainopepla nitens. The sequence goes on along the minus strand of VXBQ01011160.1, from coordinate 753,502 downwards.
AGTGGGAGTTCCACCAATAAATCCCCTGGGATGAATGTGAGCCTACATTCTTCAATGCTAGTAGAACAGACCTTATCTTCAGTGATCATTTTATTTCCACACTTTAATGTTCCCATTCTATAGTGCAGCTCTCTATAATTTTTCTGAAAGATTTTTTATCAGTCTTGATCAAGTGTGTTAGTTGATAAATGGTTGAGAGGCACAGACTAGAAGGAAAGATGCAATGAGTCATTCTGTCTCCTAGAAACCAGCCAGCAAATAGCTTTCAACAACTATTTCAGCCTCCCCCCAAGTACCCTCCACTCCAGTACTCTCTCAAGATCTAATACAGGCTTCCACACTACCTGGATGTTCACCTGCCCAGGAAAATTTGGGAAGCAACTCTAATGAAACAAAGTAGAGTCCTCTGGTACCCACCCGGAGGAATGAGGCTTACGGTAAAAGAAAGCAAGAGAATGGTGACAAAATAGATTGGTGAGGGAACCATTTAACCATTTCCTCAGCAGTTTAGCCCAGTCTAAATGTGGGCTTCTGCCAAATGCAGCCGTTCAGCTCTTCCCCCGTGCTCTGACCACACAGTCCCTTCCCTCAGGACTACCTGTCATATCATCAACCATATGAATAAGCTGATTTGTCTGAAAAACTTAGAGGAAAAAGAAAGAGATCAGTTTTCTGTGTTGGGAGGCTCTGCAATTGCTACTGCCGGTGCAAGAGATGCTTCAAGAACATAACGCGGGAAGCATGGAGCAAAGAGGGCTTTCGGCTACAGTGTGGTCAAAGGTTGTTCACTGAGAAACAACATCCTCAGCTAGAGTGGTTTATTTCAAGGCAAAAAATTTTAATTTTACTAAACACACTATCTGTGCCTAGAGGGCTGCAAGTGCAATCCCAGGGACCTTCCTGCTGGTCCCATGAGCTGCTCTGGTGCAGAGGTATTGCACAAGACGTGGGATAGGATACAGGGTTTGCGGACTGACTTTGCTCAGATCCATGAGTTGGTGAAGAGTCAGGATCTGCTGGATGACACTCTGTTACTGCTGTAAGACACAAGCTGGGAAAGGTCCTTAGCCTGTGGGCATGCAAGGACTCTATGGGCCTGAGTCAAGAAGAGATGTTAAACCTCATTGAAAAGTGACTCCCAAAAGCACTTGTGTTGTCTTCTCCAGTTGCCTGTCCACACAAAATAAGGCTTCCTCCTAGGACTCCAGTGAGATAAATTGCAATTTGTATTCCCATATAGCAGGCAGAAAAACTAAGGAGAAAACATAAATAATTTGCCTAAAAAATGGACTAAAACTTTGCAAGAATTGATGTTACTGGACCCAAGAGGGCGAGACCCTCATTTCTGTGGCCTTATGATCTGGCCATGTCTCTCTAGATCCTGTAGCAATAGTTTCTATGGCAATGACCTACAAGAAAAAGTTATATTTGCATATGCCTTTACTGATCTTGCATTTCCTTCAAATTCTATTCGAATAGATTAGCAATAAAGTATAAATATTGGAAGAGCCCTGTGTGGAAATTATAAAGAAGAACACGAACCCCTTTCTTCTTTTCTAGCTGCAGTACTCCTGTGAGCACTGGCATCAACTCCAAAGCTACAGTGTCTCTCAGGGGTCTCAGTCAGCCATAGCATGGACAGATTGAACATCTTGAGGTGCTCTCCTCCTCCCTCTCACTGAAGCAACTGTAAGGTGCATGATACCACTGACACCTGCCTGTGACCCACTGGTCCCTGAACTCCTCAGATAGAAGTGTCCTGCAGCAGTTCCCAGAGGGGACCCTTCCCATAGGTGTCCACAGTGATATGGCCAAAACCTTGTGGCATGTTCTTCAAAGATGAAATCAAGAAAATAAAATTATTAAATAGGCAGATGATAGAGGCTGAATTGAACTTTCTTTATATAAGCTCATTTTATGCATGAGGATTCTAGCTAGTTTACTCTGTCTGGTAAACTGGATAACTCATTACAAAAGACATTTTTTTCTATGTTTTGCCTAAGAACTAGTTCTAAGAGGCTTTGCAACCCTATCTGGCCTTTGGGTTTTGTTTTTGTTTGTTTGTTTGTTTGTTTGTTTGGGTGGGAGGGTGTTACAGGGATGGGGTAGATATGAAGGGAGTCTTCAGCAGGTTCTTGACACTGAAGATGAGGTTACTAAGACACAGCAATCTGGAATCCAATCTCAGGTTTCCAGGACATGGGTGAGCCTGACCTTGAAAGGTCTGGGAGAATGATCTATTCATCTTCCCCAAGGATGTTTTGTTTCTCACGGAACCAATCTCTTTTTTCTGTTTGCTCCTACTTTGAGGTCGTAATCCCCTGTTTGTGATACCAGCAGGATTCCCACAGCAACAGATTATGATGTCACAACCAGAGATTTATGAAGCCATAGGACAGACAAACAGGAAGAAGGGCTCTGTTGTGATACAGCCCTGTCTACAAACTCTTTTTGTAGTAAAGTGAGAGGAAACCCATGTCACAGAAGTTATATTTTAACCTTCTAAGTGGCTGGTTATCAAAGTGTGACTGAGCATAGATATGCAGCAGCAGGTTTTCTGCTTTAGAGCCTGTTCATAAATCCTGACTGAATGCACTAAAATCCTGTGAGGCATTTTCACAAATATCACGAACAAAATGAGGAAAATGCATTGGCATGGGCAACAACAATATCAAATGTCTGCAAAATGAAGGAAGAGACGTTGGGAGCCAGAGAAGGCTGCTCAAGGGACATCTTGAGCTATGACTGTGCCAGAGGTAGCCCCATCCCTTTCATAGCCTCATGGCAAGTGGGGAAGTACAGAGTTTCCCCTTTTTCTGAAAAAAACATTACTTCTCCATGAATACTTTCTAGACTCCCTCTCAGCTGGGCTGCCTCGCTTTGGGCACTTCTCAGTGCCCACTGCAGACACATTAATGAGACAAGGACTCCAACACAGAGCTCTGCAGGATTTCCTCCACCAGTGGATGAGTTACAGAGCTTCAAGTCTTGTGAGTGGTCAGCCACATGCTGTGGTGTAGGGCTCAGCTATGAAATTTGGCCTTTCCTGTCACAGGTCCCACATTTTTCCTGAGCAGAGATGATGGAAGGTTTGTCTGTCCAGCTGGGCCTACCTAGCACCTGGCTCACAGAACAGAGGACTGACTTTGGAGAGCTGTGTAGTTGAAAGGGGTCTGTTTGCCTGTGTACATTTTGGGAGCTGAGTGTGTGGGGTTTGCTCTCAGTGTGTGACTCTTGCCTGTCCTCCACAATCTTCCCTAACTTGTCCTTGTTTGACTCTACCTCAAAGTAACCAGAATATTGTTTCAAATCTAACTTGCACAGTAACTGGCAGGCATTTGATCTGGCATTTTACTGAGATGTAACCAAATGTGACTTGTAAAAGGAATTCCTCAACAATGGCACTTGTGCCCTTTTAGTGGTATTTTATTCCAAGTTCTGGACCTCAGCTTTCCCTGTGGTTTAGCTTTGGGTTGAATTCAAACCAGAAGGAGCATGTTTTCTGGATCAAAATCAGGTGCCGTAAAGAATTAGCTGAGTTTCCACAAGGACATCTGAAACACATAATTGACTTTGTCTTGCATATGAGATTTCTACCAGGCCAATACAACTGAGACCTCCTTTGATTTAAGAAATGTGAAAGAAGTCTATTTTCCTTCCAATTCTTTCCAAGAAAAAAAGCAAATCTCTTATGATAATCACATTAAAACTGTAAGTTGGTGTCAAGTCTTTCTATTGATAGGACCTCATTGCTGATTTTCCCCATGGTTACAAACCATACAATAAAAGCATAAATAAAAAGATGTGTCTTGTAGTCATATCAGTCACATAAACTACACATTCATAAAAACAGTGCTTTTTTTCTCCTGCAGACACAGGCTGCATTTTTGCACTGACACAAGTGAGTACTGTCACTAAGAAGTCCCAATATCCTTCTAAATCTGCTGTTCATCACTATGTCCTCCCATGTTTTTCTATAAGTCTGGCAAAACCATTCTTCTGAACACTCTTATGGACTTGATCAGAGAAATCATATAGTAGTAGAACTATTTAGTTTAAAAATAAGGCCTTTTTAATACCTGTAATGCCTTTGACTTGGTCCCACACCTATCTCCAAATTGGAAAAGCATGAATATGAAGGGTAGATGGTTTGGTGGATAAAGAATTGTTGGAGAGACACAGAGAGAGCATTGTGATCAATGGCTTTGTGTCCAGGTGAGGGCCAGTCATCTGTCTTGGTCTTTCTTGGTGACCTCAGCTGCTCCTCACACAGCTTCCCCTCAAGGCCCTTCACCATCTTTGTAGCCCTGTTTTGGATGGTCTCTAATAGTTTTAAATCTTTGTTATGTTTTGATGCACTGCATAGAGTGGTCAAGGTGAGGCCACACCAGCGCAGAGTACACTGGGACATTCTCCTCATATCACTGCTTGTACTGGTCATATATCTAAGAAAATAAAATTTACCTGGAGTTTTTTACAGGCCTGTCCCAAAATATCAGTCCTGGAACCAGCTACATCTAGATTCAGTCTCAGATCTTTACTCCCGATCCACTCCAGGTTGGACATGACCTGAACAACCACCATTTGACCTCAAGCCAGCCTTTGACCTTCATACATGTAGAATCAACCCAGGTAGCAGAGCAGAGTGGTTGGTGGCTGCTGCTACACTTTCAAAATAATTCTGATTATGATACTTGATTCAGTGCTTCTTGTTGGAGTTGGAGAGACATTCTGATTATGAACAAGCACTAAACAGCTGTGGCACTAAAAGATGGGCAGACACAGCAGGCAGAACCAACACATGGTGCTTGATGTAATTCTCTAAGATTGTTCTTCATACATGCTTTAGTGTCATTTACTTTAAGAAGGTCATTCTAAACAACACTATTTTAAAAATTGTACAGAATTAAGTAACAATCAAAATGATATTTTTGGAGTTCCTCATTTCTTGAAAAACAAGTTGTCACGTTATTTTAATTTCATCACAAGTACAGCCAGTAAGTAAATATAAAAAAATCCCCCTTAAATAAATATATTAATTTGTGCTCAAATTTCCAAACTTTTTGGATTTTTACTTTGCTTATTTAAAACTTGTCCAACTTTCAAGAAATACTGCATCCTCAGTCACAGAAAAAAAATCACACAAATGTTAAAAATTATTCATTCCTAAATATTTTGAATGCCAAGTGGGAAATGAATAACAAAGAAACAAAGAAAGTGTGTTTCTTGAAAATGACTTATATTAGGCTTACACCCACATTTTCCTTAAATAACTCCTATAGTGGAACTCTAGCTATTTACTTTGCATATCTTTCAGCCCACACTAATGGTTCTTAGGACCCATAAAGTCCTACCATTTGAGAATGTGAGGTGACTTTATGATCAGATCATAATGAGTAGATAGGTTTCATGATCTCCATTTGAGACATGTGGGTTCTGAGGCACAGAAGTTTAAGTGACGTTCCCAAGGACACAAAGCAAGACAGAGAGATGAGAAGGCCAGAGTTCCTGACCTCTCTGTCCTGCTCACTAATCACAAAACCACGTGTCTTCTGCATACCTCAGAGATTTTTCCATTGCTGCTGAGGAACTGAATGTTCAGATGCAACCATGTACTTGATCCTTTCATCAAAATTCCCTATACAGCAAGTTTAATCTAACAAAGTTTTTAAGGGAAATAGTGAAAGGCCAGAATCAAATTTCTGCCACTTTAGCCTTAGGAAATTCAAGAGCATATTTCTTCTGAATGGGTCTCTGACAGGTACTTGTCACAGCAGCAGATGTCCTTCTCTTTTGCAACAGCCCAGGGCATCTACCTGGGACTGTTATGGCTAAGCATCCTGGGCTCTAGCACTAATTTTCTTGCTTAGTGTAGATACCAGCTAGACTGTGTGCACATCAGTGATTACAGAAGCGCCAGAGCTGATGTACCTTTTAACAAGTCATAAAGGATATGGCCCCCTGGGAATGAGTTAATAAAATCTACAAAGCCCTCTCCACCCCCTGATGAACACAAGAAGTCAGATTGTGCAATCCTTTCCATAAATTTAAAATCTTTTAAAAAACTTCTTTATTCCTTTTTGGTCTGGCTAGAAAGATGATATATAACTTTATAATTTTAATGGTTCTCTTTAATTTCTTCATGGCAGTCACTCTTATAAACTTAGAACATTGTGAAAATGCTTGAGCTGATTTTAAACAAGGAGTCTTTGGAGCAAACTTGCTGGGCAGAAAGGCACAGCAAGGGGTCTCTTAGTTCTAATATCTAAAGTAAACCTCTTGACACAACTTCATGCCATTGCCTTGGGTCCTGCCACTGGTCATCAGAGAGAAGAGATCTATGGCTGCTCTACCACTTTCCCTCATGAGGACTCTCCCCTTGAGTTTCCATTAGTGGCAGGAGCTCACCAGATGAGCTTTTGTCTCATGTTCTAGATTAATTTAATCCATCTGATTCCTTCTACGACCATTTTTCAAGGTGAAGCAATCAGATCAACAGATCTGCTTCAAAATCAATCTGAATCCAAACACTGATGTTAACACACCTTTGCTTTCTTAGGCTAAACAGCCTGCACACATCTGTGTGTTGATACAAATAAAAAACCCCATTGCCATGCTCTGAATAGGACAGATCTGACCCAGCTGTGGTACAGAAGTGGAGGGCTGTGATCCGATCACTGTACCCTAAGGAGAGCTTAAGTCTGTCTCTACCCTCTCGCTTTGTCTTGTTCTCAGTCTCTTCTAAAATGAAACCCATTCTCCATGCAAAACTGGGAGCAATTTTCCTGGCCTGCACCAAGTTTAATGTGTGTTTTTGGAACAGGGATAAACAGAACTGGACATGCTACTCCACATGTGGCTAGTGTTTGGAGCTTGTCATTTAGATTCTGCAAATGCTGGTAGACATCACTGCATCAATTACAGGCAGTTCCCATTTCAAGGCTATTTCAGCAATTGTAAAAGAGAGAAATTTAGCCATCAGCTACAAATAAGGCAGGCAGACAGTGCAGACCCAAAATAAAAGGATTGCAGCATTGTGTACCACAGCTCATCAGCCTGCTTTGACCAGCACCCAGGCAAAATTATATGTATAGTTAGAACTGATCCGTAGTCAAGATCATATGAAATACTCAGGACATATTCTCTATGAGCTATAACTATTAATCTGAAAGATGTTACAGAGGGTAAAAAAAAAAAAAAGCACAATGGGATAAGCACATGGATCTGATGTTATTTCCCCTAAGAAGTATTACTGGGGCAGATTTTCTCTCTAACTGCTCAGATCTCAACACTCTTGGAGTTCAAAATGGACAATTGACAAGCCACTTAGGACCATGATTGGGCAATTAGGTTGATGAAAATGGGTATTATAGGATTGCACATTTTCATCAAATTTCTGTTGTCTGATGGACAATATAATACTTCCTGTCCACATAACCCAGTATTTTGCAATTATTCACCCCAGGCAGAAAACTTAACTATCACTAGGAACAAATATGCCTAGCTGTGATGAAAAGGACAAAGAATAATGGAAAACTTCTATTTTTGACAGCCATACATCTTAAATACATAAAAGACTTAAAAGTTGGAAGGCAGCAGACTCCCAAACACTTCACAGTTGCTGTCATTGGGTGCTTTTTGTCAGAAATATGATTCTGACTGACATTTGTGGGAGTAGCATTCACAGGAAGGATGTTACTGAATAGTATCTTGAATTTGGCATATCTATATTGAACCATACATAACACTATAGATATTCCTAAGCTGGTTTCTCATCTGTTTTCAGAGTTATGTGGTGTCTTTGATAATTAGCCATGCTAAGGGGCAGAGTTATTTTGTTAGCATCCTTGCTAAGTAAATGTAGTTCTTCTGCCTCTAGCATCTGAGCTAGGATGTCAGTATCAGGGTTCTTTTGCTTACAGTGGATTTAGGCAACAGCCAAAGGTGTAGTATTGCATTGGCAGGTGTGGACATGTCCTCAGCTGGTGATGCTGCAGAGAATGAAAGGTTTATCTGCACCACTTTCTCCATGTCTTATCTTCCTATTTCTTCTTTCAGCATAAGGAGGACCTTTGGTGTACAGATGGTTTTACCTAATTTTAACCTAACTCAAACACTTTGGGTTCAAAAGTTTACTTCTAGTGTGACTGGTTTCATGTTCTAACAGGATGAAACTGGGGTAGAAGATCGAGAAAGAATAATTTCATATTAAAAAAAGAAAAGATGAAAGGAAACAGGGATGAGCAAGGATGATACAGAATTATGAACAAACTTTGAGATGATTCTACACCTACCTGAAGAGATTATACCTGAAATTCTACAGTGAACTGAAAAAAGGTGATAGCAAAGTGGGACTTGGTCTCTTCTCCCAGGTAATAAGTGACAGGACAAGAGAAAATGACCTCGAATCGTGCCAGGGAAAATTTAGGTTGGATATTAGGAAAAAAATATTGTTTGAAAGGTTGGTCAGGCACTGGAACAGACTGCCCACTGAAATCGTGGGATGACCAACANACAGAATTATGAACAAACTTTGAGATGATTCTACACCTACCTGAAGAGATTATACCTGAAATTCTACAGTGAACTGAAAAAAGGTGATAGCAAAGTGGGACTTGGTCTCTTCTCCCAGGTAATAAGTGACAGGACAAGAGAAAATGACCTCGAATCGTGCCAGGGAAAATTTAGGTTGGATATTAGGAAAAAAATATTGTTTGAAAGGTTGGTCAGGCACTGGAACAGACTGCCCACTGAAATCGTGGGATGACCAACACTGGAAGTGTTCAAAAGGTGTGTGGGTGTGGCACCTGGGGTTATGGTTTACTGGTGAATATGAGGTGCTAGCTTAATATTTGGAATCAATGATCTTGGAGGTATTTTCCAGCCTTAGTCATTCTATGATTCTATGAGTAGAATGAGACAAAAAAAAAAAAAAAAANNNNAAAAAAAAAAAAGAAAAATAATGGGAAAAAATAATACAATAGATATGGTCACAATCCATATGGCCAGGGCAAGGTGCAACATGGCTTTGAAGACAGTCTCCTGCTGCTGACTTTTTAAAATCCTGTGTTGTGTGTCAATGTGGGTTTTTTCTTTTTTAATTGAGTAATTGAATCATTGTGGAAACAAAATAGGGAGACTAGCAACCTGACAGCTCTCAGCAAATAGTTTTAGAGTCACAAAAATCTCTGTCATTCTTTCTTTGATTTCTAGCTGCCTCTTAGAGACTTTATTCCCACACTGGCGGATGGGGTGAGAGCCCAGGGCTTATATGCTCCGAGTTGGACTGTGGCCAGTGGTATTTAAACTGCACTTACTCTTTGCCAGATCTGCTGAGAACCTGTGACGACATTTTTGGAAGGGCAAGATGTCTCTCAGAGTTCAGGGAACGGGTAGATTATCTGTCACTGTAAGTGCATATGTGATCTAAATAATCGCCTGACTTCAGTTTGCAGTCTGGGCTAAGGTGCTGCTTCATTGCTCTGATCTCTGAACCAGGGAGTCTGTCTCCAGAGCTTGGCACATGCCCTGCTTCTCTTCACCATAGTTTCACAATAATTTTCTGAATTGAAGGGAAGCTCTCAAAAATAAAAACATTTAGATGCTTTGTAGTTGCCTGTACCATAAAACGAACGAAACTTCCATGACCTTCTGGGTCTTCTACAAAGACCCTTGAAGTAGGGTTAGCCTGAGGGGTGGGTTAGCTGGGTGGCTGCCCAGCATGCTTAGGACTGGAGTGCACAACTGAAATTCTAGGTTAATGTTTATCCCCAATCAATTAGCGTTTTGGAAAGGCATGAAATTCTGGCTTGCCCCGGGCACTGTTTGACTAAAGGCCAGCCACGGCTGGGAGCCCCAGAAGGTTGCAGATCTTGGCTCCGTGGGAGGCCTGGCTATACAGCGGCAAACAAGCTTTCCTCCAAAGACCCTCAGTGCTCTGTTCAAAAGAATTTTTCATTTTCCACCTGTGGCCATGAAAGAGGGTTGACAGATGGGCTGTTGTAATGGGCTATTGTGTAAATAGCATGCATTTAGCAGAAGTGCTGAGGGTGTGTATTTACAGGGGACTTACATGGATTTTCACTGTAGATGAGGAGGGCTCCAGAAGAGCCACTGCAGGTCTGCTGCATTAATTCCCTCCAGAGAGTAAAATATTTTCTTTTTCCTTATTAGGTTCTGTTAGAAACAGAAAACAGCAGCTCAGGGATGGAGGAAAGGAGTCGCTTTGAAATAACCTTTGGTCTGGATATTCATGGTTACTTTTTAAAAAGCCAGCCTCTCAAACCTCAGACTTAAAATGGCATTTGTACTAGTGTACAAAGGTTTTGAGTGATTCTACCTCATCTCTGTCCACCTCATGTGAAGAATATTCAGGAACAAAATAGACTGGGAAATCTGGAGCAACAGAGTGAAGACTGTCAAGCGTGTATTGACGGGATAGAAGAAAAGATGAAGTAATGTGTGCAGGTGAGCTATAAAACTGGCTGCAGAGGGCTAGGAACCTGAAGTTTGGAAGTGGAATCTGAGAAACAACAGAGAAAATTGGAATAAAAAGAAGATGAAAGAAAACACATTATTTCAACAAAGCAGTGAGGAGCTGGCAGGAAGAAGATGATCCCAAATAAATATGGACAAAAATAGAGGTGAGCTGGAATAGCAGCAGTACTGGACAGACCTGTCTGAAGAACACTAATGAAAAAGCAGGAGAGGAGACGAGCGCTGGTCCCTGGGTGACCCAAGAGGCAGGTGGGGGTGGCTGGCCACCCTCTCCACTGCTGGCCTCAGCAGTGTGTCAGCTGGCAGAGCTGGGAGCTGGCAATGCAGCAGCACTGACAGGGGGATGAGCAACACATGGTTTCACTGGCAAAGGATAGCTGTTCCCAAGGGACTTCAAAAGTTTTGATATATATAGAAGCAGGTCTGGCTCTCAGGCACAAGGCCAGCAAGTGAGAAGAGAGCCAGTACACGTCCTTGTTAGTACTCCTTTCAAATGGGGACCCAGCCTCTGTGAAAACTCCCACTCTCAGGTCTGCCTAGAGCAGCTCCTGATTGCCATCTAGCAAGTTCAGTGTCAGGCCACCAGAGATAAAAGCGTCTCTCAACTTTTCTCCAAATCCTGCAATAAGCCCACATTTCTGTTTCCAGCTCAAGATTATGTGCTCTGTCTGGCAGCGCAGAACAATCGCAGCCAACCAGGCAGCACCATGATAATCCACAGGGATATTTTTGGAGGGTGGGAAAGTTTGCTGGAATCTATGCCAAATACCAATGGGTTCAGCCAGCAGGGAAATTTAGTGCCACTCGTCTCAGGTGCGTCAACTTTTCCAAGCCTTCACTGCTGGTGTTTAGCACAGTAAAGGGTTGTCTCTGTGTGAAATATTTAGAGGATAGGTTAATGTCCTTCTCTCGCTGTTCGCTGTGCTGACAGCAGGAGCAGCGCTGTATTCTGGGAAGATGGGAAAAGCCATGATTTATGGAGAAGATCCCCCTTTCTGTCCCCAGACATAGAGGTCATGTGAACTGATGGGGCACTGAACTGGTTTTGACTGGATGGCGGATGAGTCATCTCTTGGAACTGCCATCAAATTAGCAGAGAATCACGATATCCAGGTCCTGAGAGGACGATTGACCTAAGCAAAAGGTCGGCTTTGGCTGATGTCTCAAGACTAGGCCTAAGGTTGTCTTCCTGGGCACTTGATTGCAGTTCCATTGCCACTCCCAGATGAAGGAATAGTGTACCTCTTAAAGACAGCTGTACTTCCATGCCACTTAGTGAACAATTTGTGTCTTCCAAACTCATACAAAAAAGTACAGTCAGTTTTGGTGTTAATTTTTCTTTTCCGATTCCAGTCAATTGTTAATAATCATGTTGTCATTTTTTTTAAGAGTCGGCACCAAAACTTCATTCATTCCACATAGAAAGAAATACCACCAACTTATTACAAAACCCGTGATTATCTCACAAAGTCATATTCTTGACATCTGTTAAGTAAAGGTTTATTTTACACTTCAAAAGTCAATCTGCACAGCTGACTAAACTTCTTCAGTAAAGTCTGCTCCTGTAAAATATTTGGGAAAATAAGAATTGGTTTAAGAAAATATTTGTTTTAGTTTGAAAATGAGTTGCCTTCTTTTTTTATGTATATGGAAAGACGTGACATTCCTTTAGAACTGAAGAAGGGAGTGGAAGAAAAGATGAAGCATTTCCTATGTACTGCATCTGATTTTATCAGAACCAGACAATGACAGCTGAATCAGTTCACTGTACATTTAATTTTAAGCTCTGCATTCTCAATTTTTTAGTTATAATATAATGTAATGTTGATGGGGATCAAGATTATTTGCAGAGAAAGTTCTTGAAAGTACTTGGTTCAGGAAATCTGTGATTTGCAATCAAGTCTATGCTACATGGCAATTTGGGCTGGGCTGTCAGACTTGGTAATGCTATTAATCCAGGTGCAACAATCTAATGTGTATCATTATAGGCCTTGGAAAGGATCCTTAGAAACACAAAAGCGACCTTAAATGTCATCTAGTTCCAACCCCCTGCCACAGGCAGAGACACCTTCCACTACATATTACTCAGTCCCATCCAGCCTCATCTTAAACAATTCCAGGAATGGGGAGTCCACATTCTCTCCAGACAACATATTTAAGTTCCTCATCACCCTCATAGTAAAGAATTTATTTCTAATATTTAATCTAAACCTACTCTCTTTCAGCTTAAAGCCATTCCTCCTTGTTTTAGGTCTATGTGGCCTTGTGCAAAGTCCCTCTCTAGCCTACTTGTAAGCCCCTTTTATGTACTGGAAGGCTGCTATAGGTTCTCCCTGAAATCTAAGCTTTTCCAGCAGCTGATCCCAACCTATTCATTTCTCTTTATCCCTAGCTCTGGCCATGCATGTATGGTACTTACTGGACAGTCTTGATACTATTGAGAACAATGATAACTACTGCTGTAGACAACTCAGATGTTTTTTTACCATCTCAGAACACACCTCTACCACATAGTGAAATATGTGCATGAGCCTTATTTTTCTTTCAGAAAATTTTTCTTTCAGAGAAATTTTTGACAACCTTGGCCACACTGTGTAATTTTTAGAGAAAAGAAAAATCATCTCCTGAACTAAAGAAATAGATATTATTTGGGAATACTTTATTAAATAAAAATTAAGTTTAAGTAAAATCCAAAATGTTCATTTTAGTTTTATTCCCCTCCGTCCCAAAAAAAATTAATCATGGGTTCCCTCAGAATGCAGGAGATGTGGAGAATTGACATTCCAGATATCTCTCATCTGTGCAGTCACTCTCTATGGTCACTTGTCGCAAGCCAGGAAAGGAATCAATTTACCAGTCAGTGGCCAGCAGTCAGAGCAGATACATTTCTGATGATCACTGAGATAACACAAGGATACAGAAAATTTAGTTAATACGTGTCTATCTTCAATACAAAGAAATTTTGATTGGTTCTAGCCAGGTAGTCTTGGACCTTATCTTCTGCCTTCAGGTCAGCTTTGGGTCAATGATATTGATAATGAATTGGAGCTTAGTAAAGTACATTACATCTGGCACAAATAAGTACAGCTCATCAGTGGAGTTAAGCCCTGAAAAGAACATTTTCTTCAGATTATGTTGGTAGGGTTGAAGGGAAAAGTACGGGGAAAGCATATGTGACAGAAAAGAGGAGCTGCACTTCATATATCTTACTGGAATTGCAAAGTGAATTCTGAATGGAAGATTTTGAATTTCTGTGAAAAAACAAAAGGGCAAGATTTTATTTTGCTTCAGTTCAGCCTCAACAAATTGGAGCATAACCGGGAGTGTTTGATGGGATTGGTCATTGCAGCTTAGATCTACAAATTAGCTCCACAAATTTTTCAGCAGTTGCTCCTTAAACCTGAGGTGTATGTATGATTTCAAGAGTAGGATTCATTTTGCCTTAATAGAGCTATTAAGAATGAGGGATCTAATCTGAGTGAGTTGTTCACCCCCCTTCTACTGTCACTGGAGCAAACCAGATGTGTTTGCAAGGTGTCGTTTATACAATAGCTGTAATGACTTGCTCTCTCACAGAGAGAAATGCCCTCTTTCTTCAGGGCATTACAGAGCAATCCTAGACAACGTATATTAAACTTATATTAAACATGTTGCATGTCAGTCATTTCAAAGCTGGTGAGATAAAAACTCCCTGTTTCTCTTGAATTCCCACTCCTGGCAGACTTGAAAAACAGTTCAAGACTTGTCCCTGGCCTAAATCCTGCCATAACTCACATGGATTCTGCCATCAGTATCATGATCCTCTAGGGCAAATATAGCAGCTGATCTGCTGCAAGGAATAATGAAACCAGGAAACAGGAATATGGCTAAAGACTTTCTTCATCAGGACACCAATCCAGTCGAGAAGTTCAGCTTCTCCCTAGGTCAACTGGATTTGAGCCTTCTTCTCCTGTCTCCTGGAATGTGTCTTTACCCCTAACTTGAGTGGGAAAGAGTAGACACCCTCATTCTCCCATCCCAAAGCTCCTCTGCTCTATATGAACAACTCAAACATTCACTGAGAGAGACAGAAAGCAAGTACCAAGTAAAAGAGGTTGATCTAGGGAACTCTTCTATTTATTATAATGTTTTACCATTAGATGTTCCTGTGAGCAATTTAAACCCTGGGATTTAGAGGCAGATTGTTCTTTTTAATTTCATTGTTTAAATGGGTCACATAAAATGGAAGAACTCCAGTATGAGGGAACAAAAACAACACTTCACAAACCTCTAAAGCCCTTCTTAACGAATATAGTGCCTTAGGTAGTTAGAATAACAGGGTTTAAATTAATTAGACAGAGAAGGGAGTTGAACTCAGAACACTAGTCTCTAGATGACTGCTCCAGCCCCTGGAAGCTCTGGAAAATAGGGGTGAGGAATAATAGCATTTCCTTCTCCAGATGATTTTTTAAAGAACCTTTACAGAAACAGCTCTTTACCTAGTTTTTGGTGTGAAATCAGCACAGCAATGGGAGGGAGCTGTGCCCAGACCTGGGGATCAAGGAGAAAGCGTGTGGAACTTATATTTTTATTGTCATTTCTTAAAAAATTCCAGTTCAGCAGACCACATTGTTTTAGGCAGAATTTCTTACAGGATTATCCATTACAATGCTTTGGCTACATAGCAATAAAGTCTAGTACATAGTAATAGTACATAGCAATAAATATGTATAAATAATTTATACATAGCATAAATTAAAGAGTAGAGGCTACAGTAGTCTAAAGTGCAGTGCTCTTATTGACCTAATCTTAGTATTGCAGAATGCCAGGAAAACCTAGATAGTAATTTTGCATCAATTTATTTTGAATTTGATTTTATAGTAGAAGTTTTACCCTAGAATCCACTACCAATTTCTGTCCAAACCCATTTGATCTGAACTTTGGGTATTTTGACTACATTTCATATTATTACACTTCTGACCATTGCAGTTCAGCTCTGTAATATTGATTTTAATTTCTGTTGCACTTTTGAAGTTTTGGGAGTAAAGTGTTTTATAATAAATGATAGGAATTTTCCATATCTACTAGTAAAGTATTAGTACTGGGACACAGGCTTTGGTGCAAATCCAAGTGCTTTGGGTTTAATGCATCCTTTTATATACCAACCTATGTTATTATAATTTATTTAATGTATTTTTAAAACAAACATGGTTACATAGGCTGTGGATCAATGAGCTTTTCTTGCATGAGAAAATTGATTTTTCTAGAAGCCTAAGGCTCAAATTTGACTACCTGCTTAGCTTAATTTGTTGTGAAGTGTTGACACTCTTATCCCACTCATGGCACTTGCGTAAGGCAGCCGCTTTGCTGTGGTGGTTGCATTATAGTCTATGACAAAAGGCTGAAAGAGGTTTAATATAAGTTAGAACCAAGTTAATACAAAATGACCCACAGAATTTCCACAGGGATAGAACCTAGTCTTTCAAGAGCTGATAGAATAATTCCTTATGAAATGATAACATTTGGGATACCACAACTTCCAATGGAGCATAATATATTAAATGTCAATCAACATGAGTTTATGAAAATAGTTCTTGTCAAACCAACCAGATGTCTCTCTCTGGTGGGATTACAAACTGGGTTAACAAAGGTAAATAACATTGATATAATATACATAGATTTATGTCTGGGATTCATCTGACTACCCAGCAAGCATTTCTTTAAGAAACTCTAATGACTAAAAATCAACACAGAACACATTGAGTTTATTAGAACTGACTAACTGTTATGTCTTCAAATATAAACAGGGAATCTTAACCGAACAAATATGGTTTTGTGATGCTTGGACTAGTGAGGAGAAGATGGGCTGTTATATCTTTATATTTCTTATGGTTGTGATGACATTAATATGCTCAGTTCTGGGGTGCACCATCTTATGTAGTTACCTGCAAACTTGGGAGGGGAGGTGAGCAGTCTGGAGGAGAAGTACAGGAATGGTTAGAGGACAAGAAAACAAGGATTGCAAATTCAATGAGTTCAATCTGTTTAGTTTATCAAAGGAAAGGTTAACAGATGACATAATCACAGTTTCTAGGCATCTCCATGGAGAAAATACATTTGATAATTAGGGGTTCTTCAGTTCAATAGACAAAGACATAACAAAATGTGGTAGATGGATGCTGAAGCTGGAAAAAGTCCAATTTAAAGGCATTAGTTTTATGAAGAGGATGATTAACCTCTGGAACAATTTAACAAAGATTACAGCAAAACTATCTCTGGAAATGTGTAACTCAGAACAGGATGTCTTTTAGAAAGACTGAGTTAGATTAGCACAGTGGTTCCTCACAGTTTTATAATCTAAGAAATATTTGGGTGACTTAGCTATTCAGTCCACTTATGTTTAAATGGATATTTCCCATTTATATCTTCACTATTTTGTACTGACTCAAAAGTGGTAGCATGGACCAAAACTCTTCTTTCAGATGAGAATGTGTTTATATGTTGGTGCACTTTATGTGCTGCCATAAAACTTAAACTACTTCTTTAAAGTAGTCCAGGATGAAATACAGTCTCTGGCAGCAGGAGGATGTACACAGCTGTAGCATGTGTGCCTGTCATGTCATACCCCTAGCAAACATTCAGATCCTGGCATGCATTTTCTTAACATAAATAGTTTGGAATACATGCTCACACTCCAAGAGAGAAAAAAATTGCTCAGTCTACTGCAGCAGCCCTGACCAATGGGTGTTTAATTCTCTCCTTAGAGAAGCTGTCTCGGTAACACAACTCTACTGGCTTGGTCTGTCATTTAACAGCTCTCAGAAGCAGCTCAATGGCCTGGTCACAATTTGGACTAAAGCTGCCCAAAGATAATACCAGACTGTGTGCCATGTGATGAGTGTATACAACCTCTGTCTCTGAGAAGAGTGTATTTTAATCACTTAAGGGTGTATTTTAATCAGAGTCACAGAATCTGGTATATGTTTAGTGGCTAAGGCATTGGGGTTGGAGAGCACACTTGTGTGCTTCTCCTCTCTTGGGGCAGGGCTGTTGGCAGCACTGACACATGGAAGGGAAGGAAGGGGGCCTCATCCAGCCAACTGGCAGTGCTCATTCCCACAGCCTCACACCTGAGGCTCCTGCCTGTGCTTTGTTAACTATATTTCTACCTTCTGAATGCTGTGAGCTGGTTAAAGAGAAAACATGTGTATTGTATTTTTTGAGATAATTCCTGGCCTTTTGGCCATATTCTAATTTACATCATTGCATTTTCCCTCTACATTCTTCCTTGAGTTTCTGTTGGTTTCCATATTTCTTCATACTTGTTTCCTAATAACACACAACTACAACATGTAGAAAAAGCTTGTTGATATTTAAAAAAAAAAAAAGATTAGACATTATATGAATTATTAGGGTAACTGTGGTTTCTCCAGGACATAAATCAATCCACATTCTTTTGGATATAAATCATGCACTAAGTGGCTGAGACTTAAAGGAGAAACTTCCCTCCTGAACATGTTGTTGCATAATTGCCTATTATGGAAGTTTTATGTCTTCCTCTGAAGCATCTGGTACTGGTACCATTAGTTTGATCTGGAATGATAATTCCTGTGTGCCTTTGTGGAGCATTCCTATGACACTTTAGCAGCTGCTTGATTCCATCTCGTACAGGGCAGCCAGATGTCCCAGAGCTTTAAGGCTATCCCACTTTTCAGCATCCCATTCTGTTTCCTTTGCTTGCCTTAAGGAAGGTCAGTTAACCTTGTATTTGGACACTATCTAATGCCTTTCACATTTGGAAATAAAGCTACTCACAATGTGATTGCAGTGCAGGAGGAAACTCCTCACAGCCAGGGAATTTTTAGAAATCTGACACTCAGGAAAATACAGAGGAAAAGTTTTGCTCTCCAACTAATTCCATATTCTGTTTTATGTCTTTCTTACTACAAGCAGAGGTATGTGTTGTAAATCACAATCATGGTAACAGTGATCACTATAATTAATTTTGTATAATGTTTTCCACTCTAGACTGTTGTTTTCTGTAGTTCCTAAATTTCTAAATCTTTCACTTATTAATTTTGATCAAGGGAAGGAAATGAAAAATAAAAACCCAAAGAAAACAACCTATTTTTTTTTCTCTATTACTAAATAATTTTGGTCACTGCTTTCAAATGCTGCTCAAATAGTTATGTGTAAACAGCTACCACTGAGATTGCTGCAACCATGTGGAAGTACTTTTTTAGTTTTTGAAACCTGGAGCTCATGCTAGAAATTCTGAGCAGAGGACAAGTGTGATAAGTCAAGAAAAATTGCACATATTATTTGTGATTTCTATCTTGGTTGACCTAGGATGAGTGAGATGACCTGGGAAGTCATCCTAAGAAATTGTCCTAAGGTTTAACCAAGGTGTTTAACTTCAGTTCCAATGAATGGAACATTATCTTTACATTATTTAACTATTTCTAGACATGAACAAGGTGGACAGACTGAAGGTGGGATCCAAAACAGCAGAAGATGTCTACTTATGAACTAATTTTCCAAAATTCTTTAGAGTTAGTGGTGACATAATCAGTATGGTCATTGAAATTCTTTCTAATGTAGGTATGCAAAAGATATTTTATGAATTGTTTCCTAAAAATACCCATCTTTGCTGGCTGAAGGGAGATTGGAGTTAAGAGCTTTGGTGTCTACATTAGGATACCCAATTTTTAGAGATATGCTCCAACCATGCTCATTTTATCAACATTTCTCTTATCTTCTTCCTCATAAGTTTGTTGGTTTTTTGTTGTTGTTGTTGGGGTTTTTTTGTTTTTATTTTTGTTTTTGTTTTTGTTTTTTTTTTAACTGGAGTCTCTTATGACAATGATTAATCCAAGTAGGATACATTTACCTATTTTTCTTTTCCCTATGCTTTACCTTATTCATCATCTGGGACACTATATACAGTAGCCGTGAAAATTTAAATGTGTTGAATGTTGCATTTAAAGTTGATATTTGAAATAGGGAGAAGCTTTAAATAGGTTAGGATTGTTCATTCACCTCAGCATTGGGGCAGCAGAAGAACAAGTTGCCATATTCCTGCCTTCCCATTTAAAAATAGACCAGCCTAAAAAATTGCAGGTCATGTTCCTGATCCAGGTCACTGTGTCACCTCAGCCCAGGTCATGGACAGCTATTCCAGCTGTGCTGAGGGTGTGCAGCAGGTACCAGCTGGTTAAAAAAACAGCACTGCCTCAGAGAAAAATGTCAAAAATCACCTGAAAAAGAAAGTAGGCAGTAAAATAAGAAAATATGCTGATGGCACAAAGTTATTCAGACCTGTAGGACAAGGGCAGACTCTGAAGTATTTCAAAGACTGAGTGACTGGCCAATAAAATGATAGATGAAATGCAATGTAGATATATGTAAAGTGATGCATATAAGGAACAGCAATCCCAGCTCTACTTATAAAATTGTCTCTGGGGTGTATTAGGATTTAAAAGGTCCACAAAAGGGCAACAAGGACGTTTCCTTTTTTCCAGAAGTGTTTTCTGCATGAACAGCAGCTTCATAGGTTGGAGATCCTCAGCCTTGAAAAGAAACTTAGGGATGGTTTGGTAGAGCTCAATATAGTTATGGGTGACATGAAGATTGTCAGTGCATTTTCTTTGCCAAAAATGAGAACTGAGGCCATCATGTTCAGACATAAGGGGCAGGTTCAGAACTAACTAAAGAGGATAGTTCTCCATATGATGAGTGATGGGCCCGTGGGAGAGCTTGCTGGAGGACATTGTGCATAAAATTTGCATGCTATCAATAGGCAGCTGGACAAATACTTGCAAGAATCGCCCTCTGGAGATGACTCAATAGGAAAATCTCATCAAGATAAGGAATCCTTGAGCTGAAAATAATAGCAGTCTGAATATGCAAAGGAGTACACATGCTTGCTCTTCCCTTGGATTTTTACCTGTGGATACTGAGGGACACAAGTTACTCAGCAAGCTGGAGTGTTGGCCTAAGTCAGAACAGCTGGTATTGCCTTCATCTAACTGTGGCCTTATGAATAGGAATTTTCCCTTTTGCTGTGTTTTGCAGTAGTCACTCTGCTGGCTGTCATACAAATACGGAGTCAAGAGATAATCCTTATCCCAAAAATCTTATCTTAATTTCAAGATATAACCTGTGGGGTACATGGGAAGAAGCCTAACCAAGAAACCCGTTCAGCAGGTTTTTCCACTTTATCTTTACCATGTATGAATGTGTGAACAGGAGCCAGAAGATAAATAGGTGTTAGTAATTGTGTTTTGTTGAAGAGCTCTCAATGAATTTATTATTTCTAAGTTTTTTACTTTATCCTTAAACATCCCTATGAAGAATTTCATGCTTCAAAAAATTTGTTGATAAGTTCAGGATGAGATAAAAAAGCATTCTAACGGAAGGCAAATATGTGTGCTTTTAGGAGATACACCACCTCCAACTACCCAGTAAGACTCTCTCTGTATTATTCTCAGAAACACCATATTCTGGCAGAAATAAACTGTGAAAATTATTAACAACCGATGATGCTAGACTAAAAGATTTCTAGGCAGATCAATGTATATGATATAGTGTATGTCATACATCATGTCAAATGATTAACAAGGAGTGTGAAAATGTATGCCTGTGCTAATACTCCTATATGACTACAGGAATGTCTGTGTGAGTTGATCTGTTTGCATATATTTAGGTCTTATATTTATACGGACAAAGAATGTGTATGTGTGAGCACTCATCTTCCTACATATGGCTGAGCTATACCATTTTTTATTTTCTTTTCTTCTCTAAAATTTAATTTACCTTCTGCTTCCTTCATATATGCTTTTTTTTCTTTTTTCTTTTCTTTTTTTTTTCTTTTTTTTTAGCAAAAAAAAAAAAAAGGCAAAAAATATTTTCTTCTTTTCAAGTCATGTAGGATTTTTTTTCCAGGACACTATGGGAAAAATAATTAGCCATATAATTTCATGCAACTTAAAACCCCCAATATCAAAATAAACTTGAAAGAAACTGAATGGGGAAGGAAAACAGTACTGCAACTTTTGTCCTCTGATCAGCATTTTTGCTGTTCAAGACTTCCTGAGTGGTAAAATAGCTCAGCCACCCATGCAGTTAAGTCAGAGGGCAGAAAATTTTTATATTACTCAGATTTCCTTAAGGGAATGACCACGCTGTGACCTCTTTGCATTCTGCAAAGCTCTGTGACTCAGAGACGTTATGATGCTTCTATTTTAAAGAGTTTCTCCAGTGAACATTTAGGCTTTCCTCTGTGACACTTTTCAACTCGAGGTGGGTAAAAGCATCTTGCCAGATCTGGTAACCCAAGGTCATTCCTGGAGTCCCAGCATTAACATTTCATTAGCTGCAATGGTCTGTGCTGCTGTCCAAACTGTGCTTTCCTTATGTGACTTGACGCACTTGAGCAGCCCCACTCATTTCCAGCTCTGATGTAAATGAATGACTCTACTTACAGAGTCATCCCATCTGTTTTTTTTCTAGTACAAGCCTGGTAAGCCTTTTTTAATTAATCTAAAAAAAAAAAAATTCCTTTAAGGCTTGTAAAACGGCAACATGTTCCTGTAAGGAAAAAA